>WBNM01027953.1:0-29690 GCA_013399055.1 Ramphastos sulfuratus | reverse complement strand
ATGGAGAGCGGCTTGGCCAGCTCATCTGCCAGCTCTCTCAGCACCCGTGGATGGATCCCATCCGGTCCCATGGACTTGTGGGTGTCCAAGTCCATGGACACCATGCCACAATAAATTCTTGGGTACTTTTCTTATATGACTTAGCTTTACATATAATATTGTAGCACATGCCTTATGAGGAAAGGCTGAGAGCTCTGGGGCTGGTTAGTCTGCAATGAAGAAGACTGAGAGGGGATTTGATCAATGGATCTAAATAGATGAGGTCTAGGGATCAGGAAGGAGCAGGGACAGCCTCTGCTCACTTGTGCCCTGGGATAGGACAAGAGGTAAGGGATGGAAACTGCAGCACAGGAAGTTCTATCTCCACATGAGAAAGAACTTCTTGACTGTAAGGGTGACAGAGCACTGGAATAGGCTGCCCAGAGAGGTTGTGGAGTCTCCTCTGGAGCCTTTCCAGCCCTGTCTAGATGTGTTCCTGTATGACCTGTGCTAGATTCTCTGCTTCTGCTGTGGCAGGGAGGTTGGATGGGGAGATCTCCAGAGGTCCAACATCCTGTGATCTTGTGATAACAGTGAATAATGTGGTTATTGTCAGTGCTACTAGGCTGGAACTCATTTTGCTGTTAACTCTTCTTTATTCTTATATTTGTCACATTTTCTTTCTAAAAGATGTTTCGATTTGCCCAAAGTTCTTTTTGCATGTCTCGCCAGTATGAACATATGTAGTGAGTTGTTGCTTTTTCACAAGTATTTCAGAATAAGTTATTTAAAATTAGCTTCCTCTAGTGACTTTCCTTCTGAACAACCTGTTTGATTCTCTGGACAGGGAATTTAAGCAAGGGTATAAATAGCTGTTAGCAGCAGGCTTTTAAGTTTTAGCTGCTGGCCAAAGATTCTAATTTGCAACAGCCAGTGCAGCTCCAATTCATGCTAGGTGAAGAGTCTGTGTTAAAATAGCCTTGTAAGTTATCCTATTCTGTTGCAATTTAGAATCATAGAATGTCAGGGGCTGGAAGGGACCTTGAAAGATCATCTGGTCCAGCCCCCTGCCAGAGCAGCATCACCCAGAGCAGATCACACAGGAACGCATCCAGACGGTTCTTGAATATCTCCAGAGAGGGAGACTCCACAACCTCCCTGGGCAGCCTGTTCCAGTGCTCTGTCACCCTCACAGGGAAAAAAAATCTTCCTCAGGTTCACATGGAACCTCCTATGCCTCAAGTTCCACCTATTGCCCCTTGCCCTGGCAGTTTACTTTTCGTTTCTTTGCCAGATGGATTATGGTATTTGGAAAGGCCTCTTGGATGCTCTTACAGCCGACGTGAAAGAGAAAATGTACAACGTGTTGCTGTTTGTGGATGGAGGATGGATGGTTGATGTCAGAGAGGTAAAATGCATGTTTGTAGCACAGCACAGATGGTACCTGTATCATTTTCAGTGTGATGTGCTTCTGTGTCATTCACTCTGGCCTCCTGTGACCAGTTACAGATTGCTTCCCCATCGCTTACCTATAAACCTGCTCTGACTGCCCAGTGTTGGCTGGTTAGTGTGCTGGTTTGAAGCTAATTGGAATATTTTAATGAGAGAAATTAAATCATTGGCTGTGAAAAGAAAATAGTAGGGATGTCTATATTATCCATTCATTTTGCTTAGGGATATAAAAACAAGAAACCGTAACAAAGATAGTCAGTCTCTGCCTGAACCTGTGTAACTCAAACCTAATCATTTTTCTTCTAATACCTCTTGCCGACGTTTCACAGCTTACCCTGCACATAAGGGGGATTCTGAGATAAGGGAGGAGGGGTGGAAGAAAGAGGGGAGTTGGTTTGAAAAGCCTTCCTGAGCAGTTTCTGCTGGTCGGGAGGGGTTTTGTATTTCTGTATTACCTTTAACTTGTGTGTTACTATATCTAGCTGTAAATATCTGTATATGTTGTATATATTTTGCTTGAAAATTGTTCCATGCCATAAATACAGCTTCATTCCTTAACTCCTAGCTGGCTGAGTTTAGTCTGGGTGAATTCCTAACCTCGGGGCGGGGGCGGGGGGGAGTAACAATCAAGACTAAGGTTTGGGAGTTTGCTCTGATGCTGCTCATCACAGGGCTCTGCAGAGCTGCCTCTTAAAGGTGTATGATCACAGTACTAATGTCTTGCTTTGCTGTGGTCAGGATGCTGAGGATGACCCTGAGCGAGCACACCAGATGACCTTGCTGCGGAAGCTGTGCCTGCCCATGATGTGCTTCTTGCTGCACACAGTGCTGCACAGCACCGGGCAGTACCAGGAGTGCCTGCGACTGGCTGACATGGTGGCTTCTGAGCGACACAAGCTGTACACTGTGAGTTACTGACAGCTGCAGGCAGCTTGGCTTCCACTGAAGAGCTCAAGGGCTTGACTGCAGAAAAAGCTTCTACAGAGAGAGAGAGAGAGAGAGGGAGAGAGGGAGGCCATATGTGCCTTACCGTGTTAAGTTTCATTCTCTCTTCCCATTCACTGCAGCAATTTCACAGAATTGTCAGGGCTGGGCAGGACTTCAAGGATCATTCAGTTGCAACTCCTGTGACATGGGCAGGGTCACCTCAAATTACATCAGGTTGCCCAGAGCCACATCCAGCCTGGCCTTAAAACCATCCAAGTGGCTTCCACCACCTCCCTGGGCAACCGGTTCCAGTCTCTCACCACCCTCATGGTGAAGAACTTCTTCCTAACATCCAATCTGAATCTCCCCACTTAGGGGAAGCACTTCCTGATGAAAAGGGGAATTAGAGCCTGGAATGGACTGCCCAGGGAGGTGGTGGAGTCACCGTCCCTGGAGGTGTTTAAGGCAAGCTTGGCTATGGCACGTAGTGCCATGGTCTGGTCGATGTAGTGGCGTTATGTCCTAGGCTGGGCTGGATGATCTCAGAGGTCTCTTCCAGCCTCAGTAATTCTGTGGTTCCGTGAATTGGCTTTAAGATCTCTGCCAGCAATAGCAGGAAAACTGAAGGTGGCTGTTTACCAATAATCTCTAGTAGTTAGGAGATGGAACTATGATGTTGACACTGGCTGAAGTTACTTTTTATTTTTCTCTAATTAATAAACCACAATTTACTTTGATATCACTGCTTTTACTGCAAATAAATATATTTTTTGTTTTGTTTTTTTAATTCTTAGGTATTTTCAAAAGAAGAACTCCGAAAGTTTCTACAGAAGCTGAGGGACTCTTCTCTGATGCTTCTAGACCAGGATCTTGATCCTTTGGGATATGAAACTTAGTGATAGTTTTGGCAAGTATCTACCAATGCTAACCAACATGAACATTCTGGTTATAAGAAAGAACAAAACCATGACTCAGACAAATCTGATTTTTGGTGGGAAAAAAAACCTGAATCCCGAGCTTTCAATTCCAATTTGAAAATCTCTGACCAACTTCAAAGAAGATGTTTGTTACACAACCTTTTTCATTATTTTCTTTTTCCTAATAAAAGTGCTTCAAAACCAGAAAATGTTAGTGACATTTTAGATTAGAATGAACAATCTAAATAGAGTCATTGTATGAACCTCCTTAATCTCTTTGCTATGTGCTGAAGAGCTGCCAGTAGGTTGTTTGGGGTTCAACAAGGACAGGGTGCAGAGTCCTGAGGAGGAATAATAAACTGCACCAGTACAGGCTGGGAGGTGATCTGCTGGAGAGCAGCCCTGTGGAGAGGCGCATGGGAGTGCTGGTGGATAACCTCCATGGAACAGCAATGTGCCCTTGTGGGCAAGAGGGCCAATGGGTATTAAGAAGAGTGTGTCCAGCAGATCCAGGGAGGTTCTCCTCTCCCACTACTCTGCCCTGGTGAGACCTCATCTTGAGTACTGCCTTCAGTTCTGGGCTCCCGAGTTTAAGAGAGACAGGGATCTGCTGGAGAGAGACCAACAGAGGGCTGCAAGGATGATTAGGGGACTGCAGCACTGCCTTATGAGGAGAGGCTGAGGGGACCTGGAGTTTCTTAGTATGGAGAAGAGAAGACTGAGAGGGGATTTAATAAATGTTTATAAATATCTAAGGGCTGGGGGACAAGCTCTGCTCACTTGCTCCCTGGGATAGAGCAAAGAGCAATGGATGGAAGCTGCAGCACAGGAGGTTCCACCTCAACACAAGGGGCAGCTTTTTTACTGTGAGGGTCCCAGAGCACTGGCACACGCTGCCCAGAGTGGTTGTGGAGTCTCCTTCTCTGGAGCCTTTCCAGGCCTGTCTGGATGTGTTCCTGTGTGACCTGAGCTAGATTGTATGATCCTGTTCTGACAGGGGGGTTGGACTCGATGATCTCTTTGAGTCTCTTCCAACCTCTCACATACTGTGATCCTATTTGGTCCCTGGACACTTTCTGCTGTGGTAAGTCTTTAAATAAATAATGTACTTTTTCTTTATGAAGCAGGTTTTTGTACAGTCATGGCCTATGATGAGATGAGAGGGGCATGTACAAGAGGAGAAAAAGCCCTTGTGGTGTCTGGCTCACTTCTTCCTAGAGGAATGTCAGTTGCCTTGGTTCTGTTCAGAGGGCAGATGAACAACAGGGGAAGTGACACTGAGCAGAGGACTCTGCAAGGTTACAGTGAAGCGAGGCTGCAGGAAGAGTGGATGTGGAAAGCGGGCACCGGCAACCTCAAAGGGGAAGTGTAATTGAATTGCCGCTGCCAGCCGTTGGGAAGAGAGAAGGGCTCGTTTCAGGGCTTGCTCTGTTTTCAGCACTGTAGACGCTATGTAACCCTGCAGGAAAACGTAATCCTGATCATACCGAGCACCTCTCAAACGTGGCATTTTCTCATTTAGCAACCTTGCTCTGGCCCTGCTGACACGTTTGAGGACGCGCTCAGCTGCTTTGCGCCTGAGAGTGCAGAGGACACAGCACCAGTGCGGTTGCGTGAGGGCTTCAGTCCGTGCCTTCTGACATCTGCCAGAGTGTCATTTGCGTACATCTCGTTGAGCGGTAGCTGTACCTCGGAGGGGTGCGTTTGTGCCCCATCGGGCAGCAGGCCGCCTGGGCCGTTGTGCCTGCGCGGGTGTACTCGGGAGGGCTCAGCGAGCGGCCCTGCACCGTCGGGGCCGCAGGGCTTCCTCCCTCCCGCGCCTTCTCCGCCTACCCCGGCGCCGTGTGCCCGGGCTGCTGCAGCGCCCCGCTTTGGGCGGTCCCTCCCGCGCGCGGGCAGAGTCTCTCGGTGTCGCAGCTCCGCCCGCGGGGCTGTGCCGGGCCGGGCGGGGCCACCGGAAGGCGCGGGCCCACGTGTCCCGGCGGGGGCGGGCGCGGAGGCGNCGCTGCCGCCCGCGTCGCTGTCGCCCGGCCCCGCCGCACGCCATGGGCTGGATGCCGACGCAGGGTCGGCTGGCGGCGGGGCTGCTGGTGAACCTGGCCGCCTCCATCTGCATCGTCTTCCTGAACAAGTGGCTGTACGTGCGGCTGGGCTTCCCCAACCTCAGCCTCACCCTGGTGCACTTCGCCATCACCTGGCTCGGCCTCTACCTGTGCCAGGCGCTCGGCGCCTTCTCCCCTAAGAGCCTGCAGCCCTCGCAGGTGCTGCCCTTGGCCCTCAGCTTCTGCGGCTTCGTCGTCTTCACCAACCTGTCCCTGCAGAGCAACACCATCGGTACCTACCAGCTGGCCAAGGCTATGACCACTCCGGTCATCGTGGTCATCCAGAGCCTGGCGTACGGCAAGACCTTCCCTCTCCGCATCAAACTTACCCTGGTGAGGAAGCGGCGGGGCCGCGAGCAGCGCCGTGGGGCGGCCCTTCGGCGTAGCCTTAGGGCGGTCGGGGGCCGGGGAGCAGGATGGAGTGTGGCATCCTCCACCCGCCAGCCCCGAGACGATGCCGGCTTGGGGGGCAGCGGCCCACCTAAAACTCTGCTCCGCCTCCGCAGGTCCCCATCACGTTGGGCGTTTTCCTTAACTCCTACTACGACGTGAAGTTCAGCTTCCTCGGGATGGTGTTCGCCACCTTGGGCGTCTTGGTGACATCCCTTTACCAAGTGGTGAGTAATGGAGATGGGGGGAGGTGGAGGGCGGCAGTATTAGGGTGGTTCAAGCTGCCGTCCTGTGCTTAGGTCACCCTTAAAGAGCACCCTGCCTTGCAGGAAAGCCTTCCGTACTCTGTTATTATTACTGATTTTTAAAATATAATAACTCTAAATTTGTAATAATCCACCCCAACCCTGGTAAATGTTTAAGGGTTTCATCATCCTTGCTGCTAAAATTGGGGTGTTACCACTACCGTAGTTACAAGTGTATTTTCAAGGGGTGAAGAAGGCTTTATCCGTAACCCTCTTTTTTTTTCTGAAGAGAGCACACAGATTTTCTCCTCGCTGAAGCAAACACTTTGCATTGGAGCTTTTCCCTGGGAAGGACATTCCCCAGGCCTTCAGTTAGTCACAGAATTGACCAAGTTGGAAAAGACCTCTAGGATCATCGAGTCCAACCTATTGCCTAACACATTCTCTAATTAAGTAAACCATGGCACTAAGTGCTTTCAACTGTGCATAGTCTGAGGTGTTTTTGTAGAGGGAGCCCATTGGAATGCGCTGCCCAGGGAGGTGGCGGAGTCGCCATCCCTGGAGGTGTTCAAGAAAAGCCTGGATGGGGCACTTAGTGCCATGGTCTAGTTGATTGGATAGGGCTGGGTGATAGGTTGGGCTGGATAAGCTTGGAGGTCTCTTTCAGGTTTGGTTGACTCTATGATTCTATGAATACATACCCACAGCATAACCTTTCTGGCTGATCGGGGTTGAAAAAACAGAGATGACCAAGGACTGCCTCAACCCTTTCTGCTGGAATATTGTACTAAAAGTTCACTACCAGATGCCAGAGCCTCATAGATGAGGACTTCCCTGTCATATTGATCGAATCATAGAATAGACATAGAATTGTTGGAAGGGACCTCAAAGCTCAGCCAGTTCCAAACCCCCACCATAGGAGGGACACCTCCCACTAGAACAGGTCACTCAAGGCCTCATCCAGCCTGGCCTTGAACACCTCCAGGGAGGTTGTGGAGCACAAAATCACAGGATGGGATTGAAGATCATATTCTGTGCTCCACAACCTCCCTGGGCAACCTGTGCCAGTGTCTCACCACCCTCACTCTAAAGAACTTAACATCCAGTTTCAATCTCCCCTCTGTCAGTTTAAACCCATTCCTCCTCATCCATTTAGACATGCATTTCATTGTAAGGGGCACTATGTGCCTCCAAAAGAAGTTAAGGCTCTTTGACCTGTAGTGTGCAACATGATAAAGAGTGATCTCATGTCCTGTTTTGAGCAGAAGGAAGAGAGAGATACTGCATAAAAACTTGGAAATGGTGATATGTGCCCTGGGGGAAAGGACAGTGCCTGGGTGTAATTTTTAAAGCAGTTTAGCAGGTTTCTATGCTGTAATCCACATCACCAATTAATGTGATTTATGAAGTATTAAATGTGCAACATAAAGATGCATCTCTGGCTATTATAGCTATCTACATAAGCATAGATAAGTGTTATGCTACATTGAAAATCTAAGTTGCAGTCAATTATAGTCAATACTGAAACAAAATCAAGTAAATTTAGAATCAATCAGCAAAAGAAATCCAAACATTTACTGGTTTTGTAAGCTTGTGTGTGGAGAAAAATGAGAGGGAGCAAAAGCAGATCTCTGTTTAGGCAAAGCTGCTCACTTCCATCATAGACAGGATCTGGGATTTGTCCAGAGAATAAAATGGAGCTGGCATTTTCTTCCTAAGTCTGTTACTTCTGTTCTTCCTTGAGCATAATACTTTACCCGCAGGCTGTTGGTAAAGGAAGGTTTATGTCCTCAAGTTTTTGCCACTGCCCCTACACACGACTTTCTCTTTCTGTGGTTGCATGCTAACAAGAGACACAGGCAGGCCTTAAGTTTGGCAAAGGGAGAAAATATTGGAACCACGGAATGGGGTGGGCTGGAAGGGGCCTCCAAGGATCATCCAGTCCAACCCTCCCTGCACTCAGCAGGGGCATCCTCAACTAATTCATGTTGCCCACAGCCCTGTCCAGCCTCAACTTCAATATCTCCAGGGATGGGCCCCAAACACCACCCTGGGCAACCTATTCCAGTGTTCCACCACCCTCATGATGCTAAATCTGCTCCTAACATCCAATCTCAATCTGCTCTGCTCTGGTTTGAAGCCATTGCCCTCGTCCTGTCCCTGCAGCCCTTTGCAAACAGTCTCTTGAGCAGCCTTCTTGTAGCCCCCTTCAAGTACTGACAGGCTGCTCTGAGGTCTCCTCAGAGCCGCGTCCTCTCCAGGCTGAATGATGCTGAAGAATCTGTTTATGCAGCATTGTCCACGTGAGACACACGTGAGTGTGTTAGGAGCCAATTCACTTTTGCTCAGATTGTCAATTTATGTTGTTTTTTTTTCCTTCCTGCCCACATTTAACAGCTTTCTCTTGGTTTCAGTGGGTAGGAGCTAAGCAGCATGAGTTGCAGGTGAACTCTATGCAGTTGCTGTACTATCAGGCACCGATGTCCTCGGCTATGCTGTTGTTCATCATACCCTTCTTTGAGCCAGTCTTTGGAGAAGGGGGAATATTTGGTCCCTGGACGCTTTCTGCTGTGGTAAGGCTTTTTATTGTCTTTAAATATATACGAATCATTCATTTGGGAAATTTGGGAGTAAGATCTGCTTCTTTGTGAAGCAGTACGATTGTTGCCTCCAGTGAGATGAGAGGGGCATGGGCAAGAGGAAAAAGGCCTTGTGGTGTCCACCTCACTTCCTGCTACAGGAGTCTGTCAGTTGATTTACCTCCTTATTCTTGCTTCTCTTCAGAGGTCAGACAAACAACAGGGAAAAATCCAGAAACTTCCCCTAGTGTATTAAAATCAAAGTGCCCTTATTCCAGTTCTTGCTGCCCACTCAGAGATAAGGATGCTCGCCATTGACACTCTCAAATCCCCATCCGTGGATAGATGCCAGCATTGATGGCTCTCTAGGATTGCTGGCACCAAGAGGGATGGAATTTCCCTCTTTACCCTTCTGCTCAAAGAAGAGCCAGTAGCCTCCTCTTGGCACCATGCCCGTGCCGCTCGGCCTATCGCTCATTTCTTGGAGGAGAAGTCAGATATTTCTCTGTGACAGTTTTTATCGCGGTCCCTTCGTCTGAAAGGTAAAGAACACAACGTCCGTGTGCGTGAGCAGTCAAGTCACTCTTTGATGCTCACTGAAAGGAGAAAAGGCTCATGGTGCTGCCAATCCAATGGGCATCACACCAGGAGCTGCTTATGCGCGTCCCTGATGCCCGCACTGATTCAAAGCTCTTTCTGGTTTTCTCTGTATGTTTTTCTTGCCTGATACTTAGTTTTGCTTAACTTTTCAAATGCAAACATATCTACAACTGGCCAAAAGCCTGCGAGATGATTATGTCCATTAATTCACAGATCATGGTCCTGCTGTCTGGAATAATAGCCTTTATGGTAAACTTGTCCATTTACTGGATCATTGGGAACACATCACCTGTCACGTATCCTTTGCAAAATTAGTTGTTTCTCCTGGTTTCCAGTTATTTATTTGAGCATTCATTTGGCCTGACTTGCTGGGGGGGGGATGTTGTTTGGTAGCCTGCCTGCTTTATGCTAAGTGATGAAGCTGGAAAAGCATGCTGATGTTTAAACATGTTTTGTTTCTTTTATTGGGGTTTGTAGAGATGATGGCAGTTAACTTTGTGACCTGACCTGACCTTCCTACCTACCAAGAATATTTACACAAGCTTTTTCTCCCTTAAGGAAGTGTTGGATTGTTGGTTAGTCTGCAGTGTTCTATGGATGAAGGGCTTTAGCTGGAGGTTAATTCTGGAGTGCATTAGGAAAAGTGTATCTACCAGGGCTAGGGAGGTTCTTCTCCCCCTCTACTCTGCCCTGCCGAGACCACACCTGCAATATTGTGTCCAGTTTTGGGCTCCCCAGTTCAGAAGAAACAGGGACCTGCTGGAGAGAGTCCAGCAGAGAGCCACCAGGGTAACTGGGGGACTTGAGCATCTTCCCTATGGAGACTGAGAGCCCTGGGGCTGTTTAGTCTGGAGAAGAGAAGGCTGAGAGGAGATCTGATCAACATCTATCAATAGCTGAGGGGTGAGTGTCAAGTGGAGGGGCCCAAGCTCTTTTGGGTGGTGCACAGCAACAAGCCAAGGAGCAATGGATACAAACTAGACCAGAGAAGGTTTCAGCTCCACATGAGGAGAAACTTCTTTAGAGTGGGGGTGCCAGAACCCTGGCACAGGCTGCCCAGAGAGGTTGCGGAGTCTCCTTCTCTGGAGACTTTCCAACCCCACCTGGGTGCATTCCTGTATGGACTACCCTGGGTGATCCTGCTTTGGTAAGGGGGTTGGACTCAATGATTTCTGGAGGTCCCTTCCAACCTTTAAGGTTCTGTAACTCTGTGATTTCCATAGCTGCAGAGAGGCAGGAAGGTTGCACGAGTAGAAACCAGCGTGACACATTCCCCTGCATGCTTCAAAGGTCATTCGTGAGGCTCTCAAGTGTTTCTTTTTACAAAAAGATCATACAGATGCTTGCTATTACCCTTAAAACAGATGTCTAGGTATAACATGTTTGGACATTTCAAGTTCTGCATCACCCTCCTGGGAGGGTGCCTCTTATTTAAGGATCCTCTGTCTTTCAACCAAGGCCTTGGGATTCTGTGCACGCTGTTGGGCATTTTAGCTTACACCCACTTCAAGCTGAGCGAGCAGGAAAGCAATAAGAGTAAATTGGTTCAGCGTCCCTAAAGCCAGAGCTGCTGGAGAGCTAACAGCAATGTTGTGAAGGAAAACAAGTGTTTAAAGATGCACTGAGTCTAGAATGCACGAAACTGGCCTTGCTCATTCAGATCTGCAGCTCTGGGTTCATTGCCAAGGTCATTAATCTGTAACTAAACCAAACAAACTGAAGTTTTGCCATCTCAACCTGTCCTGTTGTTTCCATTACGTTTAAATGGTGACTTAGAAGAGAAGACACACTTCAGATTGCTGTGGAAATTGTACTGCAGTCATGATATTATTTGGGTTTTTTTTGCATGCTGAACAACATGATGGCTACAGTCACAGCACAGAGAGGAAGAAAAGGGATCCTGACGTTGTGATCACGCCAGTGTGAGGAATCTTGGAGGCACTTCTTCATGCAGATGTTCTGCTTCCTCCTTTTGGGCTGGTGGACAAGGAAGAGGAAGCTTCTTCCTGTTTCTTCTGTGCTTTCTTAGCTATGTTTGGCTTCAACACAATCAATAGATTCTAGCTGAAGAGAGAGTGGAGAGGGACTAGAGGAGCTATTGGAAAACTCAAAGCCACAGGCCAGGCTATAGAAGAGTAGGAAATCAGATTTAAAGAGTCTTATCTTTATTTTTTTTGTTTGGTCCTTCAGGGCATTAATGAAGTCATTCACGGGCTAGAAAATTCTGTCACTGCCTTATCATTTTCCCTATGCCAGAACCAAGGCTTCACATGAGCCCTTGTAAATATTCACCAGCCTCATTAAAACCTCTGAATTTTGTGGTAATAGCCAAATATTTTGCAGCCCTTGCATGCAGACATCCATGTTAAAAATAACTTTTGGAGCAAGTTTTGTAAAGGTCACCATCTGCAATGGAGGGGAAGGTTGCCTGCCTCTCCCTCCTCCATTCAGCCCCAATGCCCTCGCTCCTGCAACTCCCCACCAAGAGTTACCTTCAGAGGGGGCTGCAGGGACAGCCTGGGCAGTGCTGGGTGGGCACAGGCAGCATTCCCTCAGCAGCCAGTCTGTGGAAAATGTATATCAGTGAGTGCAGAATGTGAGGCTGGACCTGCTTCTACTCTAATTCTTTGAAAATGGTTTTATGACAGTATCGAGCACTGATTTTGACAACGTGGAAGGAGGAAGCTGAGTGCTGTTCTACTTTAAAAAGGGAAAAAAAAAACCCTCTCTGCTCTCAGTAAATCTGGTGAGAACATATGTTCACTGAGTTTGCAGGATTAGAATTGATCTGCAGTATCTTAATCCTTACATTTAGGGGTTCATTTCTGTCTTCATCTACCTCCAGCAGATTTTAAGAGGGGAACTGGGTGAACAAACCCAGGTATTTTAGTTTGACAACCACTGACAGAAATGATGCTTAGTTCCTCTTCCTTTTTACAGTGTAAGAGAGCAAGCCTTTGTGTAGGAAACAATGCAGGTCTTCTCAAGCTTGTAAATTATTTATTCTGTTAGAGAGTTCCTCATTTTATGAGAGTTCTTTCTCTGTGTAACACAAGTTTACACTGCAATGCTCTATCATTTCAGAGTCAGAAATACCTGAGTGACTTTCCACCGTTACCAACTCTGTCTTAGACATTGTGCTGGTCCAAGGATACTTTTTTTTCCTTTTGGTATACTTTTTTTATAATTCTGCATAATTAGTTTTAAAAATACAGCCCGGACTGCTGAAAGTGCTGTGTTCAGCCAGTCTCTGGATGCATATCCTTCAGTATGTGCACTTGGAAAGCTGTTTGCATTAATTTGTGCTGTGCACAAGTTCTTCTACAATGTTGATAGCCCACAAAGACTCTCACAGTTAGAAAACAATGGCATTAGAAGCCTGGATGACCATGGTATTTGGGGTGAGACAGTGTATATAACGTGATAGAATGAACAAAGCAACCGTGGCTGAAAATGCAAAGCACTAAAGTGGTAGAGAACAACACAACCATGGCTGAAAATGCAAAAAGGACTAAAGTGGTAGAATGAACAACACAACCATGGCTGAAAATGCAAAAAGGACTAAGGTGGTAGAATGAACAACACAACCATGGCTGAAAATGGGAAAAGGCTGCTTAAGATGAGGGGCAGATCTGCAAGAGGAGTTGAAGAGCATCATTAAACCAGTCCTGTTCTAAACACAGTCTGTGGAATGTGCAAGTCGTGGAGGTCACTGAAGTGAGGTGATCTTTCTCATGTGTTCCAGAACCGTCCTGTTGAGATTTGCCTGTTGTATTGAACAACTAAAAGTGTCTGGAAACTTTGTGATACGGTTCAAAATGTTAAATCCAGGAGACTTGAGTTGTCTTGGGATCAACAACTCTTTGTATGTATTTCGTTGGATACCACCTGGAGGGTGGGAATAAATTTTTAATCACTCAGTTGGCTTATTGCTGTGGAGAAGAGTTGTCTGTTTTTCACCTTCTGCTTGAATTGCTTACACTTGAGGACTTGAGATGTATGTAAGATAAAATAGTTGAGTTTCTGTCTATATAAATATTTGCATGTTTTGGGGCTGAACTCACCATACCAATGAGGGAACTTCTAAATCCTGAAGTGAAATTGGAGCCTTATAAAAATTACTGATATCACCTGATGTGAAACTTGCTTATCCCGTTCTTACTACCTCACCTCAATACGTTTTCCTGCTAATGATGTAGATTTCTTTCAGATGTGGCTTTCCTGAAAGAGAAATCAGAGGCTTGGTATCTTTAACATGATGTATTCATCACTGTCTTTGTGCTGTCACAGTTGTGAGCTGCACTGTCCAAACCCTGGTGCCTGCTGCCTGCTTTTCATTTTACTTCATATTCTACATATGGCTAAGCCATGGTAACAAGATGGACCTTAAGTCCTTTTCTGCCATCGAGTGTTTTGCTGCTTTTAGTAGCATTCTTCTCTTTTCAAAGCTACTGTTGGTGTAGTTGCAGTGGAAAAACTAGCACAGATAGGAGAGTGGCATTTAAAAATTAGAACAGATCCAGGTTATTGTGGTTACCTTACTGCCAGTCACTCATATTTTATCTTTGCAATGTGCTCTGGTGGCCAAGAAGGCCAATGCCATTCTGGGGTGTGTTAGATCTGTGGTTAGGAGGTCAAAAGAAGGTCTCCTTCCTCTCTACTCTGCCCTGCTGAGGCCACATCTGGAATATTGTGTCCAGTTCTGGGCCACTCAGGTCAAGAAGGACCTCATGGAACTGCTTGAAAGAGTCCAGCAATAAGCCACAGAAATGAAGAAGGGAGTGGAAGCTCTTCCTTAGGAGGAGAGCCTGAGGGAGCTGGAGATGTGCTGCTGGGAGAGGAGGACCCTGAGGGGGGACCTCAGCAATGGCTATAAAGATGTAAAGGTGAGTGCGAAGAGGCTGGAACCAGGCTCTGCTGGGTGATGCCCAGTGCCAGGACAAGGGGCAATGGGTGGGAATCGAGGCAGAGGCAGTTCCATGGAAACATGCGAAGGAATTTGTTTCCCTGTGATGGTGACAGAACCCTAGCATAGGCTGTCCAGGGGGGTTGTGGAGTCTCCCTCTCTGGAGATACTCAAGAGCTGCCTGGATGTGTTCCTGTGTGATCTGCTGTAGGTGATGCTGCTCTGGCAGTGGGGTTGGACTGGCTGAGCTTTGGAGGTCCCTTCCAGCCCCTGACATTTTGTGATTGTAGGATTTACTAGCCTTGTCTCTGAAAACAGAGCAACATACAGAAGGATTCTTTGTTTTCCCCAAAGGAATAGGAAGTATGTCTTAAGAGATACTCAGTTGAGAGCTTTGTCTTACACTTGGCTTTGGTAACTGAGTATCTGGTCTGGTACAGCTTGCTAAGTTCTTGCAGGCTCTGGGGGCACTGCGCCAGGGCAGTTTTCCTGTTGGTGGGTGAACAGCTGCTCTCTCAGGCTTGTGGTTGAAGGAGAGTGGTTTGCTGCTGTTCCAGGTATGAAAAGGAGGTTTGTCTTGCAGTATTAATATCTTCAAGACAGAGCTGCAATTCAGCAATTCCGCTCTGCCCTAGTGAGGCCTCACTTAGAATACTGCATCCAGTTCTGGGCTCCCCAGTTCAGGAGGGACAGGGACTGGAGAGAGTCCAATGGAAGGCTACAAGGATGCTGAAGGGACTGGAGCACTGCCTGATGAGGAAAGGCTGAGCGTCCTGGAGCTGCTTAGTCTGCAGAGGAGAAGGCTGAGAGCAATGGATAGAAGTAGCTGAGGGCTGGGAGTCAGGAAGGAAGGGACAGGGACAGCCGCTGCTCACTTGTGCCCTGGGATAGCACAAGGGGCAAAGGATGGAATCTGCAGCACAGGAAGTTCCAGCTCAGCATGAGGAAGAACTTTTTGAGTGTAAGGGTGAGAGAGCCCTGGCACAGGCTGCCCAGAGTCTCCTTCTCTGGAGCCTTTCCAGCCCTGTCTGGATGTGTTCCTGTGTGACCTGCACTGGATTCTCTGGTGCTGCTCTGGCAGGGGGGTTGGACTGGAAGATCTCCAGAGATCCCTTTCAACCCCTAACATGATCCTGTGAGCAGGAATGTATCCTCTCTCTGCCTTATTTTGTGACATGATTGATGGCCCAAGACTAAAAGAACTTTAAATCCTTGTTTGGGGTGTCCATATTTTTTTAAAACATCAGTGGGAGTGCTGGTTATGTTTTCAGGTAAAAAAATGTCAGTTTTATGACAGGAGCTTCAGATGACTCTCCTATAATATTTTGGAGTACAGCTAACTTCTAAACTCTGTCTAGTTTGTCACATCTGCAATGTCTATCAAAAGGTACTAATGGATTTTGTGATTGGATGCATATACTGATACAGTTGGGCTGCTGGGGGAGGGCTTGTTCTTGAGGAATGCTGTGCTACTAAACACTGGCATAGTCTTAATCTCTTTAGAAACATCTAACCTGGACTTCACCAAGGTGCTTAGGCAAGGAGATGAGGATTCACTCTGACAGGTGAGAGAGCTTTGTGTGGCTTTTCACAAGCATGAGGAATCCACTCACAATGCAGTTTTTCTCTGCAGATGCCTCTTCTGCTCCTAGGTACGGAGTTGTTTTCTCACTTGGATTTTAAAAGCAACAGAGTCTGGGTTGCAGACTTAGAGGTGAACATTTCTACTCTCCTAACTGTAAAGCTGCAGCTTTTTCTGTTTGTTTCTCTACAGGTACAGGCAGGCAGATGCACAAAAGCAGCAGCTTTCTGCTCCATACAAATTCCCTCCTTTCCTGCTGCTGCACTTTCTCTGATCACGGTCTCAGCCTTCTGTTTGACAGCTCGGTTGCTGCAGAGATGATTGGGATGTCAGCCACAGTTCTTCACTTCGTGTCCTTAACCTTCTATCAGCAGGCACTGATACAATCTTGGGTTGGGAGAAATTCTAAACCAGAGAGACCTCTTGCTGCAAAGACCTGTGCTAAGTGGGGAGAGGTGCAGGTTTATCTCCAGGCAGGTATTGCAAAGGGTGCAAGAGCTCAACAGTGTTAATTATTGCTGTGCTGCAGTAAATAGCAAATTTAAAGTGACTTTTAATTTTTTATATATATAAAAGGAATGTTAATGCCATGCAAAAATAAAAAGCAAGCTGTATTCAGACAGTGTAAGATCTTTGCCAGCCTCGTCCCACGGTGATGATTAACCTTCCTGAGAGAAGGGAGTTACTGTTCTGCCTCGCCTTGGCCCAGTGATGCTGGGCTTGCTGAAGGAGGGTTTGTGTTCCTGGAAGCTGCTCTGCTTTTTTTCACCTGTCAGTTGCTCCAAAGAAAACAAATCACCTCTCCCCATGGAGCTTGTCTTGCTGAAGGTCCTGCTGTCATCTAACTGACCTGGATCATGCCTCTATCTTCTTCAGTAGCTGAAAGGTCTAATAGACCTTGGGAAGTAGAATGTAGTCCTTCATCTCACCCAAGTGCAGTGTCCAGTCAGCCCTGCTGCAGAAATCCAACCCAGCCCAAAGGCTCATTGTTAAAACTCGCAGTACAACAAGAACTGCTGAGGGTGCATTGGAAATATTGTGTCCAGTTCTGGGCCACTCAGGTCAAGAAGGACCTCATGGAACTGCTTGAAAGAGTCCAGCCATGAGCCACAGAAATCAAGGTGGCAGTGGAAGCTCTTCCTCAGGAGGAGAGCCTGAGGGAGCTGGAGCTGTGCTGCTGGGAGAGGAGGAGCCTGAGGGGGGATCTCAGGAATGGTTACAAAGGTGAAAAGGTGAGTGCCAAGAGGCTGAAGCCAGGCTCTGCTGGGTGATGCCCAGTGCCAGGACAAGGGGCAATGGGTGGGAGTTGAGGCAGAGGAAGTGCCATGGAAACATGAGCAGGATTTTTTTTTTTCCCTGTGAGGGTGACAGAACCCTGGAAGAGGCTGCCCAGAGGGATTGTGGATTCTCCCTCTCTGGAGATATCCAAGAGCTGCCAGTATGTGTTCCTGTGTGATCTGCTCTAGGTGCTCCTGCTCTGGCAGGGGTGCTGGACTGGATGAGCTTTGGAGGTCACTTCCAACCCCTAACATCCTGTGATCCTGATTTGTTAGTGCCTTCACTAATTATCAAACTATTCACTTGGTATTAATAGAAACCTTTCATTTGAAGGCATGTGGGACATTTAAGGAGCTTCTAGAAGTCCACCATGGCTGTGTGGGTAACCAGCCCATGCAGGATGCCCATGCAGCCTTGCAGCGTGTCAGAAAGGAGCAGGTTTATTTTTAGAGCCACGGAGAGCTGTGTCACATCCAGGAACTGCAGGGAGGAGATCCCTGGTTGAAGCACAGCATAAGAATATAATTTTTAATGACCTTGACACAGAAGGCAGTTGTTTGTTTTTTTTTACTGCCTCATGAAACAGAGTCTGACAAGCAAAACTTGTTTGAAGGAGCTGTGTTCTGATTGGGCAAAGCAGATGGAGTAATAATCGTCATCACAAAACAGAAGTGGCTGTGATTAAACAACAACAAGAGTGAGACAGTGGATTAAGAGAGAACTGGGAGGAGTATACAGCACATATACAGCTAGGCAGATGTTAAATATAAGCCACAATATATGATATCATGGCTTAACTTCATAATGCTGCTGCAAACTCTAGTGCAAAGCCAGGCTGAAGGAGCTGGGGGGTGTTCAGCCTGGAGAAGAGGAGGGTCTGAGGAGACCTCAGAGCAGCCTGCCAGTTCCTGAAGCGGGCTACAAGAAGGCTGCACAGAGACTGTTTGCAAAGCGCTGCAGGGACAGGATGAGGGCAATGGCTTCAACCTAGAGCAGAGCAGATTGAGATTGGATGTTAGGAACAGGTTCTGTACCATGAGGAACACTGGAATAGGTTGCCCAGGGAGGTGGTTGGGTCCCCTTCCCTGGAGATATTGAAGGTGAGGCTGGACAGGGCTGTGGGCAACCTGATTTAGTTGAGGATGTCCCTGCTGACTGCAGAGGGGCTTGGACTGGATGAGCTTTGGAAGTCCCTTCCAGCCCAGACCATTCTATGATGCTATGATTAGGTGTCTGAATAGCAGGGCCAGATTTGTCAGTGTGAACTTCTTCCTTCTTAGTTGTACTTAACAGAGAATAGCACAAGTTCAACAGTGCCAGAAATGAAGCTGTATAGTTGACAAGTTTGACTTTTTTTTGGTCTCCAACTAAATTAGGTAAGCTAAATTAGGTATTAGAAATGCTGTCAGAGTATGTAGAGAGACAATAAGGAAGGGCAAGGATCTCTTGGAACTTTCCCCTCCTTGGCTAAGGAGGTGAAACAAGACAAGAAGGGCTTCTTTGAATACATCAGTAGTAAAAGGAGGAAAGGGGAAAAGTGGGTCTAGATGTTAAATGAGGTGGGAGACATGGAAGCAACGGATGCAGAGATGGCAGAATTGCCAAGTACCTGCTTTGCCTCAGTCTTTACTGCTAAGACCAGCCCCCAGGAATTCCAGACACTGGAAGTAAGGGAGCAAAATCAGAGGGAGGAAGACTCCCCACTGCTCAGCCAGGATTGGGTTAGAGATTGCTTGGGTAAACTGAAAGCACACAAGTCCATGGGCCCCCATGGGGTGCAGCTGAGAGAGGTGGCTGGTGGTGCTGAGCCACTCTCCACCATTTTTGAAAGACACCTAATTATAGAATCACAGAATGGTCTGAGCTGGAAGGGACCTCCAAAGCTCATCCAGTCCAATCCCCCTGGCACTCAACAGAGACATCCTCAACTAGATCAGGTTGCCCACAGCCCTGTCCAGCCTCAACTTCAATATCTCCAGGGAAGGGGACCCAATGACTTCCCAGGGCAGCCTGTTCCAGTGTTCCACCACCCTCATGGTGCAGAACCTGTTCCTAACATCCAATCTCAATCTGCTCTGCTCTAGGGTGAAGCCATTTCCCTCATCCTGTCCCTGCAGCCCTTTGCAAACAGTCTCTGTGCAGCCTTCTTGTAGCCTCCTTCAGGTACTGGCAGGCTGCTCTGAGGTCTCCCCAGAGCCTCCTCTTCTCTAGGCTGAACACCCCCAGCTCTCTCAGTCTGTCCTCATAGCAGAGCTGCTCCAGCCCCCTGATGATTTTTGTGGCCATAGTCTGGACCTGCTCCATCAGGTCCATGTCCTTTCTGTGTTGAGGGCTCCACAGCTGGATACAGGATACAGTCCTCCATGTGAGGTCTCAGCAGAGCAGAGCAAAGTGGCAGAATCCCCTCTCTGGATCTACTCCCAACGCTGCTTTGGATGCAGCCCAGGCTGTGATTTGCCTTCCATGCTGCCAGTTCACACTGACTGCTCATGTCCAGCTTCTTGTCCATCAGTACCCCCAAGTCCTTTTCCACAGGGCTGCTTTCTATCACCTCCTCCCCCAGTCTGTACTGATAGTGAGGATTGTTCCACGTGTGCAGCCTCAGAAGCAGGTTTTGAAGGAGGTTTTGCACATCAATGCAATGGTGAAAAGCCCCGTTTACATGTGCAGCTAGCTACTAACTCCTCAGCAAGAAGCCCTCAAAGAACTCAAGCACTTCGCAGCACGTTTATATGTAGATAAGTAGTCTCCAAGTCTTTGGAAGACCAACAGGCTCTGAGCCTCAGTGCCTTGCTGCCTGCCTCTACAGCCTCTCGTCGACTAGCAGCTTCCTACCCATCTTGTCCCCTGTACAACAGAAGATCTTTGGAAGGTTCATATGTGGGTACTATTTTTCACTGTGCTCTATTTAGCTGAACCAGTCTGTGCTGCATCAGTTGTTGCTGCTTCTGTGGAGACAGCTTTCCTCATTTGAGAGCCTATAATAATGCAGGCAAATCAGAAGTCACTGGGATGTTATTTTTAAAGGCTTGGATCATTTTCTGAGCGGTTACTCGCCCCTAAGCAAGCCCGGATTTAAATATTTTATACTTGAGTATTCTCAGGGTGTAAAAGTAAGATAAGCAGTCCCCTGATTCTCCAGAGTTTCCTTTTTAAAACTGATGTAAATCAATGCATGCAAAATATCTAAAGAAACTATTTTAGGATGTGACATCCTTATTGACTAACAGGATTTAACATTTTGGGGCTAAGACTGA
This sequence comes from Ramphastos sulfuratus, assembly GCA_013399055.1. NCBI lineage: Eukaryota > Metazoa > Chordata > Aves > Piciformes > Ramphastidae > Ramphastos > Ramphastos sulfuratus. The sequence goes on along the minus strand of WBNM01027953.1, from coordinate 9,476 downwards.
CTGAAATGAAACAGAGTTCTGGAAGGACTTTTCTGCAACAGTGGCTTGACAGGATTTGGATGGAGCAGAAGCAGCAGCCAGAGACACTGGTCTCAAAAGAGGCATTGTTTGCATTGAACACTGGAACCAAAGCCTAGTGAAAATGGGGAGCTGATGTGCATATATAAAGCATAGGGGAAAAAAAACAAACCCATGAAGTTTCTCTAGGTTTGCTGCAGTCACATTTTTGGTCTTGTGTAGAATCACAGAATGTTAGGGGTTAGAAGGGACCTCCAAAGCTCGGCCAGTCCAACCCCCCCCTGCCAAAGCAGCAGCACCTAGAGCAGATCACACAGGAAAACATCCAGGCAGCTCTTGAATATCTCCAGAGAGAGAGAGACTCCACAACGCCCCTGGGCAGCCTGTGCCAGGCTTCTGTCATCCTCACAGGGAAAAAACTCTTTCTCATCTTTCCAAGGAACTTCCTATGCCTAAGCTCCCACCCATTGCCCCTCGTCCTGGCACTGGGCATCATCCAGCAGAGCCTGGCTCCAGCCTCCTGGCACCTTTACATCTTTATAACCATTCCTGAGGTCCCCTTCTCAGGCTCCTCTTCTCCCAGCAGCACAGCCCCAGCTCCCTCAGGCTCTCCTCCTAAGGAAGATCTTCCACTCCCTTCGCATTGCTGTGGCTCTGGGCTGGGCTCTCTCAAGCAGTTCCCTGAGGTCCTTGTTGAACTGAGTGGCCCAAAACTGGACACAATATTCCAAATGCAGCCTCATCGGTCCAACGAGGAATTGATGCCTTGAGCTGGAGCAACTTTATTTGCCAGAGCTGCCTGATGAAAGCTGTAATAACAGCAGCAAATGATGCCTGCTGGTAGGCAAAGGACCATCAAGATCGGAAATTTGGAAGTGGGTAGGGGAAAAGCTTTGAAAGTGATAAGATTAGCCACAAGATTAAAGAGGCTTTCATCCTTTTATCAAGAAGCTGTCATATTAAAATGTGTCTGTGTGCTGTCACAAGGGAAATTCCCTCAATGTCTGCTCAAGTGGAATGCAAAACACACAGCTGAGACTTGCTCTCTACTGATGTCAAGATGTACATTTCCGAGGAAGCTTTGACAGAACGGAACAGGTTCAGCCTGAACAGAGCAAATGAGCTGTAAAGCAGAAGGACCTGCAAACTGCCATCAGAAGAGGCTTCCTCAGTTCAGTACAACCAACCCAAGCCATCTTGCAGAAAAAGCTTTCAGCTCCTTTGCCACAGAGGAGAAGCTGGGTAGGGCTAGCTAATCATGTACTCTTTGCTCCTCCCTACGGAACATTCATAGGAATTTGGACCCAGCTCTATCACAGGAGATACTGCAGGGGCTTATCAGCCCAGGTGACTGATAGCTCAGGTAATGGGGCAGAGCACTGAGGGTGTGGGTAGGTGATAAGGGAAGGACCATTGAATGGCTCCTGCAGCTCAGAAGGAATGCTCTCCTCATCACCATCTCCAGTTCCCTGCTTCCAGCTGTGTGTTTCTGTGAGGTCTCATGTGCACCTGCATGATAAAGCAAGCTACTCTGACCTGCTAGCAGCAAATAAAAGTAAATATCCTGCTGCAGGACTAGCTAAAGCTGTTGTCAAAGCAGACAGAGCCAGGTCAAAGAAACACCTGGCTGGGAATGCACAGCTCCTGGCAAGGTCATGGTTTTAGTAGGGCATTAGATAGGCTCAGGACATTTGAGGCATAGGAAGTTTCATGGAAACGTGAGGAGTTTTTTTTCCCTGTGAGGGTGACAGAACACTGGCACAGGCTGCCCAGGGGGGTTGTGGAGTCTCGCTCTCTCGAGATATTCAAGTCCTGCCTGGATGTGTTCCTGTGTCCTCTACTGTAGGTGCTGCTGCTCTGACAGGGGGATTGGACTGGAGGAGCTTTGGAGGTCCCTTCTAACCTCTGACATTCTGTGATTCTTCCAGTGAGATATTTGATGGGCTCAGGGAGGTAATCTGATGGACTCAGCTGCAGCACCTAACCATGCAAGGTGGCAGAGTCAATCCAATACCACACTTCTTCCAAAAACGTTCTCGCTGTCATAGCCTGCAGCCAGCAGTGAGGAGGAGAATCAGACACCTTTTTCACAGTGCTGTACTCTGAAATCCGCCAAGTATCTTTAAACTTTGCCTACACAGTGCTGCTGCCCAAGCTAGCTGAAGCAGATCCAGTATTTTCCCCTGCCTACCTGTCTGCTACCATTCCAGTGACATCCTGGTCTAGCTGCTGTAGCTACTCAGGACTACCTCAGGGAACTGATCTACAGAAAAAAATATGTTGTTTCTCAGGTGCACCAGACCACTTTATCCACTTGATGCCATAGGTGCACAAATATCTGTGGGAAGACAGTGGAAGAAGTGGAACAGATCTCTGCTGACCAAAACAAAGCATGTCTGAAGAGAAGGCTTTGAGGAGACCTTATTGTGGCCTTCAGTATCTGAAGGGGGCTACAAGAAATCTGGGGACGGACTTTCTAGGGTGTCAGGTAGTGATAGGACTCGGGGGAACAGATCCAAGCTAGAGGAGGGGAGACTAAGATTGGATGTTAGAAAGAAGTTGTTCACCGTGGAGAGCGGTGAGAGACTGGAACAGGTTGCCCAAGGAGGTGGTGGAAGCCTCATCCCTGGAAGATTTTAAAGCCAGGCTGGATGTGGCTCTGAGCAACCTGATCTAGTGTGAGGTGCCCCTGTCCATGTCAGAGGGGTTGGAACTGGCTGATCCTTGAGGTCCCTTTCAACCCTGACAATCCTGTGACTCTGTGTGATTCTGTGATGTTGCATCTTCACTATCTCAGTATTAAATACAACCAGCAGAGTAAGCCCAGTAACTGCTAGATTCCTTTAAGCAGAGCAGGTATAACAGATACTGTGGCTGGTTATAGATCAGGAAGACAGTAAAGCAGGCCCAAGTCAATGATTCTCTGCAACTTTACCTATGTCCCATATGGAAAGAAAGAGGAAATTAGATATTGTGGCATCTCCTGCATTGTATGATCAATTATCTGCCAAGAAGGGATGGTCTGTATTCTACTAGACTTTCTTTTTGCTAGATATTGGGGTAGACAAATGTTCTTTCTCAAACTTTCTTGATGCAGAAAGCCAGGAGGCCTGCACTGGCAAATATCTCAATGTGGTGCATTTATGGATATGTTTGTGTCAGGCTTGTTTTGCTTATGTGAGGAAGCTGCAGCCTGTCTCCAGCCAGCCAGGTCATGATGCAGCAGTATCTTACTGGTGGGGTTGGGATTGTTTCCCCACTTCCATGCTTTATTTCTCTCAAGGTGTTCTACCATGCTGTGTCCTCTCTGGCCTGGGCTCATATCTGAACAACAAGGTGTTAAGATAAGTAAGATGGGTCATAAGTCAAAGCCTTGGTACCTGCATATCTGTCCAGGTACACGAGGAAAGGCAGAAGAAACTGCCAAGAAAAATGCAGTGACTCAGAGCTAAAAAGTTGTTTCTAAATGACAGGGCTGATCTAAACCAAGATGCTAAGATGGTCCCTGTGAAACCAGCTGCATGCCAAACAGTCCATGCATTTGCTTTCTCTGGAGGTAAGAGGTAAATGAGATAGCAATACTTCAGTTGAACCAAACAAGGCACAGAGCAGTATTTTTTATGGCTTCCTCATATGCAGAATCATAGATCAATCAGGTTGGAAAAGACCTTCAAGATCATCGAGTCCAACCCATCACCTAACACCTTCTAATTAACTAAACCATGGCACCAATTGCCTCATTCAGCCTCTTTTTAAACACCACCGGGGACGGGTACTCCATCACTTCCCTGGCAGCCCATTCCAATGCCAATCACTCTTGCTGTGAAGAACTTCTTCGTGTCCAGAGAAGGGCAATGAGGCTGGTGAGAGGCCTCGAGCACAAGCAGGCCTCGAGCACAAGCCCTGTGAGGAGAGGCTGAGGGAGCTGGGATTGTTTAGCCTGGAGAAGAGGAGGCTCAGAGGAGACCTTATTGCTGTCTACAACTACCTGAAGGGTGGTTGTGGCCAGCAGGAGGTTGCTTTCTTCTCTCAGGCAACCAGCACCAGAACAAGAGGACACAGTCTCAAGCTGTGCCAGGGGAGGTTTAGGCTCGAGGTGAGGAGAAAGTTCTTCACTGAGAGAGTCATTCCCCACTGGAATGGGCTGCCCAGGGAGGTGGTGGAGTCACCGTCCCTGGAGGTGTTCAAGGCACGTTTGGACGTGGCACTTGGTGCCATGGTCTAGTCTTGAGGTCTGTGGTAGTGGGTTGGACTTGATGATCTTTGAGGTCTCTTCCAACCTTGCTATACTGTGATACTAACATCCAGCCTAAAACTCCCCTGGTGCAGGGGAGGCTGTGTCCCCTCATTCTGTCCCTGGGTGCCTGGCAGAAGAGCACAACCCCACCTGGCTACAACCTCCTTTCAGGTAGTTGTAGACAGCAATGAGGTCTGCCCTGAGCCTCCTCTTCTCCGGGCTGCACACGCCCAGGTCCCTCAGCCTCTCCTCACATGGCCGTGCTCCAGGCCCCTCGCCAGCCTGGGTGACCTTCTCTGGACAGTCAGAGCTCAGTTTGTTGCCAGCTTTGCAAGTGGCACAACAGCTTCGCAGGAGCTTCCTCGCTTCTCCCTTCGCGTGTTGTGGAGGGAGAAAACCTTTTCCTCCGCCAGGTGGCGCAGCCCCAGCAAACGCTGGAGCCAAAGCTGCTCAGGGAGCCAGCGTGGCCTAAGGCTGAGGGCCTGGCGGGCAGAAGTCAATGTCTGCTAGGCCAGCCGATGTGCCAGGAGAAGTCTCTGAAATGGAAGCTTTATGGCATACACATCCGTCTTTACAAAAGTCTCAATCCTCACTATCACTACAGGCTGGGAGATGAAGTGGTAAAAAGCAGCCCGGTGGAAAGGGACTTGAGGGTGCTGATGGACGAGAAGCTGGACATGTGCAGGCAGTGTGAGCTTGCAGCACAGAAGGCAAATCACAGCTTGGGTTGCATGCAAAGCAGAGTTGCCAGCAGATCAGAGAGGGGATTCTGCCACTCTGCTTTGCTGAGACCTCACCTGCAGTGCTGCATCCAGCTCTGAAGCCCTCAATACAGGAAGGACATGGAACTGATGGAACAGGTCCAGAGGAGGACCACAGCAATGATCAGAGGGTTGGAGCAGCTCTGCTACAAAGCCGGGCTGAGGGAGCTGAGGGCATTCAGCCTGGAGAACAGGAGGCTCTGGGGAGACCTCAGAGCAGCCTGCCAGTACCCAAAGGGGGCTACAAGAAAGCTGCAGAGAGACTGTTCGCAAAGGCCTGCAGGGACAGCACCAGGGCCAATGGATTCAAGCTTGAGAAAAGCAGATTTAGACTGGACGTTAGGAACAAGTTCTTTACTAATGAGGGCAGTGGAGCACTGGAACAGGTTGCCCAGGGAGGTGGTTGAGGCCTCTTTCCTGGAGACATTCAAGGTGAGGCCTCACTGAGCCCTGGGTGACCTAGGCTAGTGGGGATGTCCCTTCTGGCTGCAGGAGATTGGACTGGATGAGCTCTAGAGGTCCCTTCCGGCCTGGCCTATTCTATGTACTGCTTGGATTAATATTTCCTCTCTCTCTAAACCTTGCCTGCATCATAAAGACTGTGGCTGCAATCCTGATCTCTCTAGCTGACTAGCTGCAACCTCCTTTCAGGTAGTTGTAGAGAGCAATAAGGTCTCCCCTGGTCATCCCAACCGTTGTCTGGCACCTGAATTCCAGAGTGCCAAATTCCACTTTCTTAGCATTTCTCACTGCAGCTGTAAGAGTGGGAAACGTCTATGAGAGCTTCACCCTTGACTTCTGTGACTGTCATGTTCCAGGGCCACAGCACCCAGCTTGGCACAAGCAGATGAATCATCAAGGCTGTTGGAGCAGAACTGCCTTAGCAGCTCTCCACCTAGCAGTGTCTTATCTAGCTCAATTCTCTAAAGGGCTGAGGAAGGACTATTGACAAGGTCTTGTAATGACAGAAGGAGGAGGAATGGGTTTAAACTGGCAGAGGGGAGATTGAAACTGGATGTTAGGAAGAAGTTCTTTCCAGTGAGGGTGGTGAAACACCGGCACTGGTTGCCCAAGGAGGTGTTCAAGGCCAGGTTGGATTGGATAGGGCTGGGTGATAGGTTGGACTGGATGATCTTAAAAGTATCTTCCAACCTGGTTGATTCTATGATTCTATTATGAGGCCTTGACCGACCTGTTCTAGTGGGAGGTGTCCCTGCCTATGGCGAGGGGTTGGAACTAGATGATCTTCAAGGTCACTTCCAACCTCAACCATTCTATGATTCTATGAAAGCTGTCTGGGCCTTTGGAAGGGCCTGGGTGCCTCTGCTTAAGTCCTTGCATCTGATCTTACAGACCTTCCACAGAAGGCTTTTTCTCTGTGGTAGATTGTCACTGAAGGGAAAATAATTTTTGCAGTGATCTTTAGATAGCCGAGATCTTTAGGGATGCTTCTCTACTCTGTTACAGCACAGAAATATTTCTTGCTTTGCTCTACCTTGACAGTAGTAGTAGATTAATTCTGGGAGATGAGACCTTGTCTCTGCTTTCCCAAGCCCTTTCTCACTAGACATCTGAATAAGCAAAAAAGAGCTGTTAGATGAACTGTGAGCAGCTGCAGGATGGGAAATTGACACAGATGATGCACAGATAGAGCCTAAGTGGTGAAGCTAAGCAGCTGCTTTCCATGTTTTTAGTAGCCTTTCTGAGAGCAAGAGACAAAGCTTGAGGATCAATGGGAGGAACAGGTCAAGCAAGATCATTAAGAATATCAGTGAATAAACAGCTTTTATCACATCTTTAACATATATTAACATGATGATGTCATATTGATAAGGTACCCTGACAATCCTGTCAGCTTATTTCCAATAGAAAGCAAGATGATTATCTTCTTTGTGGAGATGCAAATGCAGAGGAGCTATACTTGTGGAGTGGAAGAAATAAATCACATCATAGAATCACAGAATGGTCTGGGTTAGAAGGGACCTCCAAAAGTCATCCAGTCCAACCCCGCCCTGCAGTCAGCAGGGACATCCTCAACTAGATCAGGTTGCCCACAGCCCTGTCCAGACTCAACTTCAGTATCTCCACGGATGGGCCCGGAACACCACCCTGGGCAACCTATTCCAGTGTTCCACCACCCTCATGATGCTAAACGTATTCCTCACATCCAATCTCAATCTGCTCTGCTCTAGTTTGAAGCCATTGCCCTCATCCTGTCCCTGCAGCCCTTTGCAAATAGTCTCTCTGCAGCCTTTTTGTAGCCCCCTTCAGGTACTGGCAGACTGCTCTGAGGTCTCCCCAGAGCCTTCTCTTCTCCAGGCTGAACACGCCCAGCTCCCTTAGCCTGTCCTCATAGCAGAGCTATTCCAACCCCCTGAGCATTTTTGTGGCCTTCTCTGGACCTGCTCCATCAGCTCCATGTCCTTCCTATATTGAGGGCTCCAGAGCTGGATGCAGCACTGCAGGTCAGGTCTCAGCAGAGCAGAGCAAAGTGGCAGAATCCCCTCTCTGATCTGCTGGCAACACTACTTTGGATGCAGCCCAGGCTGTAAATTGTCTTCTGTGCTGCAATCTCACACTGCCTGCTCACGTCCAGCTTCTCATCCATCAGTACCCCCAAGTCCTTTTCCACAGGGCTGATTTCTACCACCTCCTGCCCCAGTCTATTGACAGTGAGGATTGTTCTGGCCCAGGTGCAGAACCCTGCACTTGCTCTTGTTGAACATGATGTGCCATAAGTAAATATGAAGGATGCAAGCTCTGATATATTTCAGAAATCTAAACCCTCCAACTACTGCTAGAAGAAGAAATCTGGGACCAGATCACTCAAGATGAAAGTTTAATGTGTGGCTCATTACAACCACATCATAACTAGGCTTTGCGAATGGTAGGGCAGCTAAAGAACCTCTGTATACATCATATGTAAATATTTTTCTTCAGATAATTTTTTAACTTAGAACACAAATATGGAAGCATAATAATTAAAAAAGAGAGACAACAACTTTACTGCATATTTGTTATGCTGTACAATCAACAAAGGTCACAAGACCACATGCTTCAAGATGATTGCCCCTCCAGCACAGCCTCTTTTATGTGTAAAGCTCATCGTGGTTGAGATGTAAAACACTGTCTCACGGACTATTTTGCCGTAAAGGAGGTAAAAGGAAAATTTGTGGTACAAGCCTGTAGCTGTCAGGGATTCACTGAATGTATTTTCTACTCTGAGAGTTTGTTGTTCTTGTAAATATATGCTCTAGCTCTTCATCTAGAAAACCTACATTTTTATTCAATTTCTTTCCCATAAGAGAGTTTTCCAGTCAGATCAAATGCAACCAACCATTGTTTCACAGAATCACAGAATTGTCAGGGTTGGAGGGGACCTCAAGGATCATCCAGTTCCAACCACCCTGCCATGGGCAGTGATATCTCACACTAGATCAGGCTGACCACAGCCATATCCAGTCTGGCCTTAAAAACTTTCAGGGATCAGGCTTCAACCACCTCCCTGGACAACCTGTCCCAGTCTCTCACCACTGTCATGCTGAAGTTTTTCTTAACATCCAATCTCAATCTACCCACTTCAAGTTTTGCTCCATTCCCCCCAGTCCTATCACTGCCTGACACCCTAAAAAGTCTCTCCTCAGCTTTCTTGTAGCCCCCTTCAGACACTGGAAGGCCACAATAAGGTCACTTGGGAGCCTTCTCTTCTCCAAACTGAACAACCACAACTCTCTAAGCCTGTCCTCATTGGAGAGGAGCTCCAGCCCTCTGATCATCCTAGTGTCCCTTCTCTGGACAGATTTCCAAGTAGAAAGGTGAGAGGATTGAATAACCACTGTCTGGACATAGAATTACACAGTAATTTGGCTAGGATTTCTTAAAATAAAGCAATGCAGTGCATAAAACTTGATATTAGGAGCCCATGGATTCAGTCCTCTTCTTGATTTGAGTCTCAAGTGGAACTGGGGCTGATGTTCTTAACATCCTATCTAAATCTCCCCTTCTCCAATTTAAAACCATTGCCCTTCGTCCTAGTGCTCAATGCCTTCGCAAACAGTCTCTCTGCAGCCTTCTTGTAGCCCCCTTCAGCCTGGAGAAGAGGAGGCTCTGGGGAAACCTCAGAGCAGCCTGCCAGTACCTGAACACCGCCAGCTCCCTCAGCCAGGCTTTGTAGTAGAGCTGCTCCAATTCCCTGATGATTTTTGTGGCCCTCCTCTGGACCTGCTCCATCAGCTCCATGTCCTTCCTGTATTGAGGGCTCCAGAGCTGGATGCAGTCCTGCAGGTGAGGTCTCAGCAGAGCAGAGCAAAGTGGCAGAATCCCCTCTTTGATCTGCTAGCAATGCTGCTGCTGCTTTGGATGCAGCCCAGGCTGCCTTCTGGGCTGCCAGCTCACACTGTCTGCTCATGTCCAGTTCCTCATCCACCAAGTCTTTTTCTGCAGGACTGCTCTCAGTTTCA
>WBNM01027952.1:106994-132565 GCA_013399055.1 Ramphastos sulfuratus | reverse complement strand
GGGGGCGACTGGGGTGGGGTTGGAGGAGGAGGAGGAGGAGGAAGAGCAGAGCCTGTCAGGGTGCAGGGTAAGTGCAAATTGAGCCTTTCTCGGCCGGCTCCGTGCGGCTCCTTCCTTGCTTTGGGTTCGCTGCCCGCCGGGCGCCGTCGCCACCAGCCCATCGCTGCCAGCCCTCTGCTGCCAGCCCTCTGCCACCGGCCCACTGCCATCGTCCGTGGTGCCAGTGCCAGTGCCAGGCTGCTGCGGCTCCGGAGCGTGCGGGAGGGGATGGTGCTGGGGACCCCCTGCCCACGGCTGCCTCTCGGTGTCCTGCTCGGTCCTGCTCCGGAGCCCACGGGAGGGGCTCCCCAGGTGGCAGCCACGCCCGTGCCAGGGGCTTCTTGGGCTCGGCCAGGGGGCAATGGCTCCTTGCCAAGGGCAGGGGTTGGGATCTGGTGTTGGGCTGCTGAGATCCGAGGTGCTGAGATCCGAGGTGCTGAGATCCAGGCTGCTGGGATCCAGGCTGCTGGGATCCAAGGTGTTGGGATCCTGGGTGGTGGATCCCGGGTGGTGGATCCAGGGTGGTGGATCGAGGGTGGTGGATCCTGGGTGGTGGATTCCAAGTGGTGGATCCTGGGTGGTGGATTCCAAGTGGTGGATCCTGGGTGGTGGATTCCAAGTGGTGGATCCTGGGTGGTGGATCCTGGGGGGTGGATCCAAGGTGGTGGATCTAAGGTGGTGGATCCTGGGTGGTGGATTCGAGGTGGTGCATCCAAAGTGTTGGGAACCAAGGCGATGGGATCCAAGGTGTTGGGAACCAAAGTGCTGGGATCCAAAGTGTTGGGATCCAAGGTGTTGGGATCCAAGGTGTGGGGATCCAAGGTGCTGGGATCCAAGGTGCTGGGATCCAAGGTGTTGCATCCAGGGTGTTGGGATGGGTGTCCCCAGCTGCTTTGGCCAAGCCCCAGGCCCGGTGGCACCAAGCCGTGGCCCATCGCAGCCCCTTGCCCCCCATTGCCCCCCTGAGTCAGCACTGGGCCTGCCCTTAGAGACCAGAACCAGAGGCACCCAAAAGTCAAGTGGCTGCCCCTTGGAAAGTCTTCTGGAAAGGGCAAAAAAAAGAGGGTTTGAGGGGAAAAGCCCCCAGGGGTTAAAGCATCCATTTAGCAGAGGAGGAAGAGAGGAGAAAAGGCAAAGCAAAACCACAACACGAGTGAAAAAAAAAAAAACAAAACCAAAAAAAACCCCAAAAAAATCTAAACTTTGTCATCAAAATAAAAGAGGCAAAACCAAGCTGGGGGTGGGGAAGGAGGGTTTGGAGCAGACCTTGTCCTGACCTGGGAGGGGGCCGAGGAGGTGACCTCTGGCAGCGACGGAAAACCAAACTGTGGTGCAGGGGTGGTGGGGAGGGGGCAGCCAGGCCGGGCTGGAAATGTTTCCTTGTGTGGGTTTGTTTCTTTCCTGTATTTTTGTTGTTTTGTGTTGTTTGTTTGTTTGTTTGTTTTTTCTCTCACTTTCTGCTTAGTTTCCGTTTTCTCTGCTGGGTCTTTCCCTCTGCCCCTGCCGGCGGGAGGCAGCAGCGCAGGCACCGCGTGCTGGGGGCCGGGGCAAGGCTATTTCTGCCCGCTGATGGACTGCGATATGGAGCGGGGGGGGATCATATCCAGCAGGTATTCCCGCTGCCGGTCCGCCAGGCTCGACGCCTTGTGGCCCCCCATGCCCGCGTTCAGGTAGGCGATGTTCACACCTGGGCAGAGAGCAGCTGGGGGTTAGAGAGGCAAACCTACGCCGGCAGCCCAGCACTGCCTGGGCAACCGAAACCTGTCCCCCAGGGTGCCAGCAGATGGAGGGAGGTTGTCCTCCCTCCTCTACTCTGCCCTGTTGAGACCTCGTCCTGAGTGCTGCCTTCAGTTTTGGGGATCCCCAGTTGAAGAGGGGCAGGGATCTGCTGGAGAGAGTCCAAGGGAGGGCTGTGAGGATGAGGGGAGTGGAGCACTGCCTGGTGAGGAGAGGCTGAGGGACCTGGGGCTGCTTAGTCTGGAGAGGAGAAGGCTGAGAGGGGATTTAATGAACGTTTCTAAATCTCTGAAGGATGGGGGTCAGGATGGGGGGGGACAGGCTCTGCTCCCTGCTCCCTGGGATAGAACAAGGAGCAATGGATGGAAGCTGCAGCACGGGAAGTTGCAGCTCAACACAAGGGGCAACTTCTTGCCCGGAAGGGTCCCAGAGCCCTGGCACAGGCTGCCCACAGAGGTTGTGGAGTCTCCTTCTCTGGAGCCTTTCCAGGCCTGTCTGGATGTGTCCTGTGTGCCCTGAGCTAGACTGGATGCTCCTGCTCTGGCAGGGGGGGTTGGACTGGATGAGCTCCTTGGGTTCTTTCCAACCTCTAACATCTCTGATCCTGTGATCTGTGATCCTGTTTCCTGAACACTCCCCCGGGGCTTGGGGACTCCACAGCCTTCCCTGGCAGCCTTCTCTACCTCAGCCACTTGTGCCATCAGGTTGGTCATGATCGCAACCAGCCTGGGCAATGCTTCCCCCCCACACCCAAGCAGTACAGGAGCACCCACCCCAGCCCTGGGCAGCCCCAGCCCTGTGCCCTTACCTGGCATGCCCAGGAGCCCTCCTGCCACCGAGAGCTGCGGCGCCTGCGCGAAGTTGGAGAGCATGGAGCGGGCAGAGGTGGGGATGCCACGCTGCAGGCTGCTCTGTGGCTGGGGAGCCTGGGGGCAGGAGAGCACAGCTGGTGGGGAGGCACCGAGACCAGCGGCGTCACCCAGCCCTCTGGCAGCAGAGGGGATGCAGCCAGAGGGTGAAGAACCAGTGGTGGGGTCTGGCTGGTACATGGAAATAGGAGTTGGGGGCTATGGGGCAGCAGAACCCAGGATGGAGCTGCAGGAGGGACATGGGAGGGACCAAGGTGGGGAAGGGCTGCAGAGAAGCCCAGCAGCAGCTGGAGGAAATGGGGTGCAGGTGAAAAGCCACCCTAGAGGAAAAGGGGCAGCCGGACCCCAAAGCTGCTGGAAGAGGGATGGCAGCAGGACGCCCATGCCTCCCTCCTGGTCAGGGAGCACCTACTGAGCCCAGCCCAGACTGGGACCACTCAGCTGGGCTACAGGAGAGGGGACACTGGGCCAGGAGGGCAGCAGTGGGTGTGAGGAGAGCCAGGAGGGCAGCAATGGGTGTGAGGAGGGCCAGGAGGGCAGCAGTGGGTGTGAGGAGGGCCAGGAGGGCAGCAGAGGGTGTGGGCAGGGCCAGGAGAGCAGCAGTGGGTGTGAGGAGGGCCAGGAGGGCAGCAGAGAGTGTGGGCAGGGCCAGGAGGGCAGCAGAAGGTGTGAGGAGGACCAGGAGGGCAGCAGTGGAGCCGGGCAGGGCCAGGAGGGCGGCAATGGGTGTGAGGAGGGCCAGGAGGGCAGCAGTGGAGCTGTGCAGGGCCAGGAGGGCAGCAGAGGGTGTGGGCAGGCCCAGGAGGGCAGCAGAGGGTGTGGGCAGGGCCAGGAGGCTGCTCACCTGCCGCAGTGTGTGGTGCCTCATGATGTTCTCCTGCTTGCTGACGCTGGACACGGCTGGAGCGGCGGTGGGGGACAGAGCTGCCTGCTGCTGTAGCCTTTGCTCGATCTCCTGAGAGAGAGAACCAGAAGCACCCTCAGAGGCTTCCTCTAACCCACTCATTTAGAGCTCATTGCCTCAGGAGGACCCCCAGGGCTGAGATGGGCTCTGGGGAGACCTCAGAGCAGCCTTCCAGTACCTGAAGGGGCTCCAAGAGAGTTGGGGAGGGACTTTGGACAAGGGCTGGGAGTGCCAGGATGAGGGGAAATGGGTTTGAGCTGAGAGAGGGGAGAGTGAGAGTGGAAAGGAGCAGGAAATGCTTTAGAGTAAGGGTGGGGAGAGCCTGGAACAGGGTGCCCAGGGAGGTGGGAGATGCCCCATGGCTGGAACTGCTCCAGGTCAGCTTATTGGGGGCTCTGGTTGGGGATGTCTCTGCTGGCTGCAGGGGCTTGGACTGGGTGAGCTCTGAAGGTCCCTTCCAGCCCAAGGCTCTCTCTGATCCTAGCAGTCAAGCACCTCCAAGCCTCTCAGGTTTACACCTGAGGACCTCCATCTGGATCTGTGCAAAGGGAGGTGGGGAGCAGGGCAGTGCTGCAGCCTGGCTGGGGGCCTCCAGGCTCTGCCCCCCCAGCAGAATCACAGCAACATGCAGGGTGGCAAAGCCCCTCAGGATCACCAAGTCCAACCTCTAACCCTGCTCTACAAGATTCACCTTAAACCATATCCCCAAGCACCACATCCAAACGACCCTGAAACACCCCCAGGGTNTCCCCTCTCAGCCTTCTCCTCTCCAGACTAAGCAGCCCCAGGTCCCTCAGCCTCTCCTCACCAGGCAGTGCTCCAGCTCCTCTCTACCTCTCTCTCGTATCGCGGTGCCCAGAACTGAGCACAGCACTTACCTGCTCCTGCTGCAGAGCCTTCACGAAGGCATTCTTCAGCCTGTTGGTGTGCTCTGCCTTCAGAGCCTTTTTCTGGTTGGAGGTCATGCACTGCTCACACAGGATCTTGCCACTCTTCTCCTGCTTCCAGTGGGGGGTGAAGTCGGTGCGGCACTGGGCGCAGACGAAGGGCTCCACGCGCAGCAGGGACGTGCAGCTCTTGCCTGGGGCCACAGGAGTTAGGGTGGGGAACAGAATGACAGAATCACAGAATGAGCCTGGTTGGAAAAGATCTCTGAGATCCTTCAGTCCAATCTCTCACCTAACACCTTCTAATGAACTAAGCCATGGCACTAAGTGCCTCCTGCAGCCTCCTCTTAAACACCTCCAGGGATGGGCACTCCACCACCTCCCCTGGCAGCCCATCCCAATGCCAATCTCTCTTGCTGTGGAGAACTTCTTCCTAACATCCAGCCTGAGCCTGCCCTGGCACAGCTTGAGGCTGTGTCCTCTTGTTCTGTCCCTGGGTGTCTGGCAGAAGAACTCAACCCCAGCTGGCTACAACCTCCCTTCAGGTAGCTGCAGAGAGCAATGAGGTCTGCCCTGAGCCTCCTCTTGTGCAGGCTGCACACCCCCAGCTCCCTCAGCCTCTCCTCACAGGGCTGTGCCCCCTCACCAGCCTTGGTGCCCTTCTCTGGGCACCTTCCAGCACCTCAACATCTTTCTTAACCTGAGGGGCCCAGAACTGGGCACAGCACTCAAGGCATGGCCTCACCAGTGCTGAGTAGAGGGGCAGAAGGACTGCCCTGGAACAGAGAACAGGAACTCCCAACACCACCTCCTCCAGCCCATGGGAGACAAACATTGAAATGGCCTCAAGCTGCACCAGGAGAGGTTTAGGTTGGACATGAGGAACAATTTCTGTCCTGCAAGAGTGGTCTGGGCCTGGACCAGGCTGCCCAGAGAGGTAGTGGAGTTCCCCATAGAATCCTAGAATGGCTCAGACTGGAAGGGAGCTCAGAGCTCATCTGCTCCAACCTCCTGCCATGGTAGGGACACCTCTCAGCTAGACTCAGCTGCCCAAGGCCTCATCCAGTCTGGCCTTGAACACCCCCAGGCAGGAGCCATCCACAGCCTCCCTGGGCAGCCTGTGCCAGGCTCTCCCCACCCTGGTACTGGAGAACTTCTTCCTCAGCTCCAGCCTAACCCTGCCTCAGCTCCAAATCATTGCCCCTTGGCCTGGCTCAGATCCCCCCATGCAAAGTCTCTCTGCAGCCTTCCTGCAGATTCCCTTCACGCACTGGCAGCAGCTCTGAGGTCCCTCTGAAGCCTTTTCCTCTCCCAACCCCAGCTCCCTCAGCCTGCCCTCACAGTACATCTGCTCCAGCCCTTGGCTCATCTTTGTGGCCCCCTCTGGCCTCACTCCAGCAGCTCTGTGCCCTCCTCCTGCTGGGGACAGCAGAGCTGGAGGCAGTGCTGCAGGGTGGGCGTCTCAGCAGAGCAAGGCAAGGGCAGGCAGCGGTGCCAGGCAGGCGGCAGCAGAACTGCAGCTGGGCTCACCCTGGCTGTCGATGACGCTCTGCACCACCTCCTCCAGCCCCACCATGTAGATGAATTCGCTGTTGGCTGCGCTGGGGAGGAAGTGCAGCAGGGGGGCAGGCGGCTTCGGGGGGGGGATCTCCAGCAGGGTCTTCTCCAGCTGCTTGCGCAGTGCCAGCTTGGCAGCCGCCTGCGAGTTGGCAGCGTCGTTGAGGGCGCTGGGGCTGGGCAGGGGTGAGGACACCCTGTTGACGGTGCCAGGCTGGATGTGGGAGGCAAGGTTCATGTAGATGGCTGAGGACGACGTACGCTGGCACGGGACAGACGAGCTGGATTGCTGGGCAGGAGAGCAGGGGGTTAAAGTGGGCACCGACAGAGAGCCAGCCCCAGCCTCACCTGGCTGCCTCAGGACAGCTTCTCACAACCCCCACCCTGCCCACCCTTGAATTCCCAAAGTGAACCTGAGGGACAGCAGCTGTGCTGGGACTCATCAAACCCTCAGTGCCAGCATGGGAAAAGACCTCTGCAGATATCTGATCCAACCCCCCCACCCCAGCCAGCTGGTGCCTGTTCAGGTGTGGGACTGGCTGGCATCACAGCCTGGCACAAGGGACTGGATGCAGAGGGAACTGAGGCTGCTGGCAGGAGGAAGGTTGAGCTGCTCCAGCAGCACCAGTGCTGAACTGGGAAGGGTCTCTGGGTGTGCCTCTCTGCCTCATGGGCATCCTCCTGCTCCCCAGAAGGAAAGCAAACAGGTTCCAGAGTCCTGCTGCTGTGCTCCTCGGGGAGAGAGAAGAGGAAGAAGAGCAAATGGAGCAAGAGTTTGGTGCCAGCTGTGGGGAGGAACCAGAGCTGCTCCCAGACCACTGCACTGGGGTCCTCGTGGCACCAGCAGCATATAGGAGGCCAGGGCTGAGCTGGTGATGCTTTGGCAGCTCCAAACTGGAAGCTTTTAAACCCTTTTTCTTTGCATTTCCCACACAGGCCAGGGACAGAATCACAGTCCCCAAATTCCAGCAGTGGGGGTGGGAAGAGGCCACTTGGAGATCAGGCAGCAGAAGAGTGCCCAGGAGCCCTCATCCACTCAGGATCCATTTCCACCTGCAGGCTTTGTTCTGCCATCTCCACACTGAGTTCTGGGCATCCTCCTGGCACCCACCAGGCCCTCTCCCTGCTCACCCCACAGCTGCCCAAGCCCCCCAGGGTCCCATACCGGCTGGTAGCTGATGGCTGGATTCATGCTGGGAGTTGTGGTGCGGATGAGGCCAGGCTTGGGGGGCACCCTCTGCCCCTGCAGCTGGGCAGGGTTCGGGGCGATCACGCGCTGGGACATCAGCATGTGGGGCAGGGTCGTGTTTGTGGCAGACCTGATGACACTGTGACCCTGTGGGGAGAGCAAAGCAGCCATAAGGGGGGGAAGGAGTGGACCTTGGAGCTTCCCAACCAGGTGCTGCAAGAGCAAAGCTTCTCCACCGACCCCAGCGGGAGGATTGCAGAAGTGCTGTGGCTAGTAAAGCCCCTGGGTGTCAGGGAACCCAACCCTGATGGAAAAGCCCTTGGGCATCAGGGAACCAACCCTGCTGGAAAAGCCCTTGGGCATCAGGGAACCCAACCCTGCTGGCAAAGCCCCTGGGCATCAGGGAACCCAACCCTGCTGGCAAAGCCCCTGGGCATCAGGGAACCCAACTCTGCTGGCAAAGCCCCTGGGCATCAGGGAATTCGACCCTGCTCCAACCACCACGTCTGGGCCAAACCCAAGGCTCTCAGCATCACAGCTCTGTGGATTTAAACACCTCCAGGGACTCAGCCACTTCCCTGGGCAGCCTGCTGCAAGGTTCCAGCACCCCCATGGTGCAGAAGCTCTTCCTCACACCCAGCTCTTCAGCTTAAAACTCCTCACACCTCCTGTCCCACCTTCTCCTCCTCTCCCCTTTTCCAGATGAGGTTCCTCGGTGTCCCAGTAAGGAAGCCTCACAAAGGCTGCCCAAACAATGAGCTTCCTCTTCTCCTCCAGCCCATTTCCTTCACCAGCCCTGTCCCACTGAGAAGCTACAATGGGCCTGACCTGAGTAGTTGCCATAGCAAAGCAAACAAATGCCACAAACAAAGAGGATGCTCCATGGAGGGAGGGAAGGAGCAGCAAGGCTGCAGTGGAAGTCTTGGCAAGAGCAGAAGGGAAAGGCACAGGCAGAGGGGCTGGAGGATCAGAGAACCATCAGGGTTGGAAAAGCTTCTGAGGTAATCCAGTCCAACCATCAACCACCACAGCCACCAAACCTGTCCCCAGGGGCCATGGGCACAGCTTTCCTGAACACCTGCAGGGATGGGGCCTCCAGCACCTCCCTGGGCAGCCTGGGCCAGTCCCTGACCACTCTTGCAGAAATTGTTCCTCCCCTGGGGCAACCTGAAGCCATTTCCTCTTGTCCCTTGTTCCTCAGGAGCCAACCCCACCTGGTTCCATCCTCCTTTCAAGTAGGTGTAGAGTGAGAAGGACTCCACATCTAAACTCAGCTTCTTCCACCTCACACAAGCCCAGAGGCAGTGGCTGGGCTGACCCCAGGCCTCCCTGCTGAAAGTGCTGCTGCTGCTTATAGAGGAGCAGATGGGGCTGGACCTTCCCTGACAGGGCACCAAGGCAGGCACCAAGTGTCACAGGGATGGCTCAGTCTGCACTGATCAGCTTCAGAGGTGACCCTGCCTGCAGAAAGAACTCCCCAGCCTCACTGTGGGACCCCAGATTGTTCTCCTCGTGGCACCAGCACTGATCTGCCTCCTGCAAGAGCCTCTGAGCTGGGCAGAGGCAGTGGCAGAGTGCAGTGTGGGCACCTTCTGGGGCAGCAGGGGGCTGCTGGGCAGGCTCACCTGTAATGTCCTTAAATTCTGAGGCTCAACCCCCTGAGCTCCAGGCCTGGAGGGAAGCTTGGACAGTCCCTGCTGTCCCACGTGGGCAGGAGAGGGCTGCACGATTGATGCTGCATTTGGGACCACTGGAGTCTAGAGGGAGGGATGAGAAGTGGCATCAGGGCTTGGCAGGGCCCTGCCCCATCAAAGCCACATCAGACACTCAGAGCTGCCTGGCATCATCTCCTCAGCTGGCCCACAGGCAGCCCACCAGGGACACTGGGGCTGTGGATTTGTCACAGACTCTTTGGTAGGAAACATCCCACAGGAGGAGAGATGTGGAGTTGACGGAGATCCCAGAGCAGAGCCTTTGTCTCTGCCCACCAACCCCTTCCCCTCATGCCCCCTCGAGCCAAAGGATGCTGCTTAGAGCTTCACCTTCTGGACCACATTCTCCTTCTGCAGCTGGCTCTGCCTCAGCTTCTTCAGCAGCACCAGCCTGGCCTCCTCCAGCCGCAGCTCGTCCCGCAGCTGCTTGATGAGCTGCTGACGCTCCTCGATGCTTTTCCCCTGCACAGAGCCCATAAATCAGTCAAAAGCCCAGAACTGGAACCCTGCTTTGCTGGCTGTCCTGGGCTGCCACCAGGTGACCAGGCTGTCCTGGGCTGCCAACCCATGACACTGGCAAGGGGGTGTGAGGAAGGCTGAAGACAAGCCAGAGCTGTCCCTTGGGTAACCACAGATGCCAGAGCTGGATTGGTCCAGCCAGGAGACAGCACAGAGCCCCACTGAGCTCCCACATCCTGCACAGAACAGCAGAATGGTTCCTTGCTGGAGCAGCCTCCCAAGGCCAGGGGAAAAGTCCTCACCTTGAACATCTCCAAGTTGGCTGCCTTGAGCCTCTCCTCCATGCGGGAGCTGGCGCGGGGGCTGGAGGCTTCGTTGTCGGACAGGACGATGACGTCCGGGGACGGCGTCAGGCGGCCTCTGTCCTGCTCACTGCAGGCAGAAAGCAAAACTGAGCCACAGCTGCAAGGAACCAGAGCAGGATAATCCCCTGCTCCACCATGGATGTGAACAGGAGCAGGGCACTGCACTCCCTGCCTGGAGAGCTTCACCAGCTTGAGAACCTCTGCCCACAGAGGGAAAAGGCAAAGCGTCAACCCAACACCACCGCGGCCACCAGACCATGGCCAAAGTGCCAGGACTGAGATTGGACATGAGGAAGAAATTCTTCAGACAGTGAAGAGACCCTGGCAGAGGCTGCCCAGGGAGGCTGTGGATGCCCCCACCCTGGAGGTGTTCAAGGCCAGGCTGGATTAGGGCTTGGGCAGCCTGGGCTGGTGGAGATGTCCCTGGCCACGGCAGGGGGTTGGGACTGGATGACCTTTGAGGTCCCTTCTGACCCAATCCATCCCAGGGTTCTGTGACCTCCAGCACACCCAGAGAGATAAAACATCAGATCTGGGTCCAGATTCTCTACTGCAGGCTGCTGCTGCTGCTGAGCTTCCAGGAGCATCCAGATCCTCTTTTATTTACATTCCACGGAGGGCTGGGGGGAGCCAAGACAGAGTCCAAACAGCCAGGATGAAACAGGGACATCTGCAAGAGCCCCTGGAGCCCTCAGGGCTGCTTTGTTTTCTTTTGTCACGGGGAGGAAGCAGAATTACAACAAAACTACTGGAAGGAGCCGTGGGAGGCAGGCTGAGGTGAGAAGATGTGGAGCATGGTCCCAAACAAACTCCAGCTCAGGGACCCCTTCCAAAACCCAGCCTCCTTGGCCTTACTTCTTCTGCTGTGGAGAAAAAAACCTGCAGCTGATTTGGGTTTTCTGCCTCTTTTCAGGGCTGATTCCTCTCCAGTGTCCACATTCTGGGGCCCTTCTCGACTCCCCCCACATCTTGCCCAGCTCAGAGCTCAAAGCTCTTCAAGGTGCCTGCAGTCACTGACCCCCAGCCAGGCTCAATCCCACAGGATCCAACACCTTGGGAACCTCAACCCATTTCCCAGGTGGCTGAGAAGCACAGAGCCATGGAACTCTTTGGGCTGGAGAAGACCTCCAAAATCCTCAAGGCTCTGCTGGCACCTTGCAGACTCAGACCTGGCCCTGCACGGCCTATTGGAGATGTCCCTGTCCACTGCAGGGGGCCGGACAAGATGATCTCGGAGGGTCCCTCCCCACCCAGTGCAATCTGCGACTCTGTGACCCTGGGAAGGCTCCCCCAGGCCCCGTTTCATTTGACTTGGGTTCCTGCACGTGGCAGAGCTTGGGGCTGCCTGGCACCCACCTCCTCCTGGCACTCATGTCCACCGGTTCGTCGTTGATGTTCTCCTTGCCGGGCCTCCCTGCAGTCCTGCCCTCCCCGTGGGGCCGCAGGCTCCCGTTCAGCTTCTCCTCGTAGACTTTCACCCCGTCCTGTTTCACTGGCAGCTCGTGGGGCACCTCGATGCCCGAGAGGTCTTTCCTCTTCAGCAGTGCCAGCATCTTGAGGCGCTCCATGGCCTCGTGCCCCTCCATCTTCAGTCTCTTGGCCAGGACATCGTCGCGCTCCTCCGCCTGGTCCAGGCTGCGCTTCAGCAGGTTCAGGCGCAGAGCATCCTCTGTCATTCTGTCCATCCTGGGGCACAGGGTGGGGCACAGGGGGACATCAGTCAGGACCACAGCAAACAGAAAATAGTTGTGGTAGCCTCAGCTTAACCCTCCCTTTCCCTGGGGGCTGGCGGGGACCTCTGTGCCCAGCCTCCCCCTCGGGGAGCACAGCACCCAGCACCCACGCGTGGGGCGTGCAGGGACCTGCTGCCAGCCCAATCCCAAACCAGCCAGGCTGGAGTTTCCCAAGCTGGAGGAACCACACGAACCCGATAGGGGAGAGCACCCCAGAGCCTTCAGGAAGCAAGGCAGAACCCCTGGGCCCACATTAAAACTCGGCTGTGACTTGATGAGACTCACTGGGAAGGGGAGATGGCAGCCCCCAGGTCACCCAGGGACACGAGGGCAGCTCAGCTCCTCCTCCACTGCCAGCTGCATGCCCTGGAGTTTGGTGTTTGGGAGGAACCTGAGCTGTGCTGAGTCCTCCTCTTATCCACACAGCACCAAGCCTGGCAGTGAGCTTCCAGTCCTCTCCACGAGGTCTCTCTGCTCCTCCAGCACTTCTGGTTGAAGCTGCCCCACGAGTTGGGGAAGAATGGACCACCAAGGGATGGAGGCACCAAGGGAGGGTGAGGGATGGAGGCACCAAGGGAGGGTGAGGAATGGAGGCACCAAGGGAGGGTGAGGAATGGAGGCACCAAGGGATGAAGGCACCAAGGGATGGAGGCACACAGAGAGGGTGAGGGATGGAGGCACCAAGGAATGGAAGCACACAGGGATGAAGGCACACAGGGAGGGTGAGGAATGGAGGTACTAAGGGATGGAGGCACACAGAGAGGGTGAGGGATGGAGGCACCAAGGAATGGAAGCACACAGGGATGAAGGCACACAGGGAGGGTGAGGAATGGAGGCACTAAGGGAGGGAGGCACCAAGGGAGGGAAGCACACAGGTAGAGTGAGGAATGGAGGCACCGAGGGATGAAGGCACACAGAGAGGGTAAGGAATGGAGGCACCAAGGGATGGAGACACCAAGGGAGGGTAAGGAATGGAGGCACCAAGGCATGGAGACACCGAGGGAGGGTAAGGAATGGAGGCACCAAGGCAGGGTAAGGAATGAAGGCACCAAGGGAGGGAGGCACATGGGGACCACCCCCCCCACCTCTCCATCCTCCCTGCCCCTCCTCTAGGTGCAGAAATGCCCCAGAGCAAACAAATGCAGTCAAAAGAGGAAGAAGCTGCAGAGCCCATCCCAGCCTCATCTCTTTGCTCCCAGGCTGATAAGAAACCAGCTCCAACAGCACAAAAAAGCAACCACGAGAGCTCCACCAGGAAGGGCAAGACCAGCCTGGTGAAGTCTCTGCAGGCTGTGGTTGATGCCAAGCAACTGGGGAAGAAGTCAGGGTTCAGATGTGGGCAGCTCCACAGTGCTGAGCATTTTTTTGTCTTCCCTCTCCACAAGGCAGCAGCTCACAGGGGCTGGGTAATGAGCTCTGAGCTGGAAGACGGAGCCAAAGCAGCCAAATCTTGGCTACTCTGCTTCAGGTGGAGTTTCCAAAGCTTGGCTCCAAGTCACTCAGGTTTGCTGAGCCAAAGCTCTGCCAGGACAGTGTTGTCCTGGCTCTGTCCTTGGTCCCCTCTCACCACACCTGCCACAGAGCTCAGCTACGGCCCTGGCACAGCCCCCAGAGCACCGACGGTGCAGGGAGAACCTTGGTCCCCCAGAGACAGATCGAAGGGGAGAGGGCAGCAGGGACACAAACCCAAATCTGCAGTGAAACGGCACCAAGGGAAGTCCCAGCAGGTGTGGTGGTCCCAGAGGTGTGGTGCCCACCCACGGCAGGCTTCTAGCCCAACCTGGTCTGAGGCTGCCACCCTCAGCAGCGCTCTGCTCGCCAAGGCTCCTCTGCTCCAGCCACACCGAGAGGGGCAAGCAGGGGCAGGCTGAGGGAGACTCTCAGTCTCCACCTCCCCCGGCAGAGGTGACCCCAGGTCAGGCTGAAGCTGTGAGTGACCAGGGAGGGTTTGGCAGAAGGGAAAAACCTCCTCACAGACAGCACCAAGAAGGGCTTCCACGGCTGCTTCCACTTGGGGCTTGTGGAGATGAAAGCAAGAGAAGAAGGAGAAGGAGGAGGAAGAGGAGGAGGAGGAGGAGGAAGGGATGTCCAGATACCTGTTAGCCAAAGGCACACAGGAAGGAAGTAGAGGCACTTTCTGAGCACCTCCTGCTTCAGTGTTTCATAAAGTCACAGCATCAGTGAGAGTGGAGAAGCCCTCCCAGGTCATCCAGTCCAACATCAACCCAGCACCACCATGGTACCAAACCACGTCCCCCAGTGCCAGGGCCACACCTTTCTTGAGCACCTCCAGGGATGGGGACTCCATCATCTCCCTGGGCAGCCTCTTCCAGCCCCTGACCACTTTTGCAGGACACAAATTGTTTCTCATGCCCAATCTGAACCTTCCCTGGGGCATCCTGAAGCCAATTCCCTCTTGTCCTGTCACTTGAAACTAGAGGACACAGCAAGAGAGCACCTCCAGGTAGTGGCACCCACCCCATGGTGCCATCACCTCACAGAACAGAGCTGCAGCAGGAGCAGATTGGGAACATCACCCTGTGGTGCAGAAGAGGAACAAAAGGACTTGAGCAGCCTGGGCAGGGGCAAGTGCCCCTGCCCATGCAGGGGGGGTTGGAACTGGCTGATCTTCAAGGCCTCTTCCAGCCTAAACCATTCTATGGCTCTGTGAACACACTGCACAGGAAACCAAAGTCTCCACCACTGAGGAGACCACAACCCAGCAGCCTCCACACTGCCCAGCAGCCTACAGCACTCACTGGCCCCCAGGCCCAGCCCCCTGGCAGCAGCACTTGGCAGCAGGGTTGGGCTGAGCAGGCCATGAGTGACCCCCCCCGGCTGGCAGAGACACCAGGAGGAAGCATCTGAAGGGTTTCCAAAGGTTCTCCACCCTTGGAGGCTTCAGTGCCCGAAGCAAACCAAAGATGCTGTTAGCAGCAGCAGGTCCCACAACTATTTTGATCCTTCCCAGAGGTTTTCCAGGCCAGGGAAGGAGTAGATCCAATAAAAATCCAATTAGGCTTCAGGTCCGCCACTGAATGGGGCCCTTCGACCTCCACACTCGGCTGCCGGGGGCGGGAGGGGAGGAGCTGCAGCCTTACTGGGAGCTCCTCGACTGCAGCACTGGGCACAGCACTGGGTACGGGGGAAGGCTGCTGGACTCGGACCAGAGAGCAGCGACAAGAGGAGGAGAGGAGGAGGTGTCCAGGGAGGGCTTCCTGGGGAGCCTGAAGGTCAGGCAGGCAGAGCCGCAGGACAGCTGCGAGGGCAACTCTGTGGTGTGCCTGCTGGGGGAGGCCCGGCTGGGAGCACCTCCTCCTGAGCAGCCGCTTGTGACCGCAGGGCAAGCCCCAGGGAGCTGCTCCGGGGCAAGGCCACCGCAGCGAGGAGACCACCACAGCCCCTGCAGGCCTCCTCCAGCTCCTGCTGGAGCTTCCCAACCAGCTACACTCCTGGCAGCACCAACACAGGCAGGCACCAGCAGCAGGGACACACTGGGACACTTCACGGGACACACTGGGACACTCCATGGCACATGCTGGGTGTGCCAGGATGGGACACACTGGGACACTCCATGGCACATGCTGGGTTAGCTAGGATGGGACACACTGGGACACTCCATGGCACATGCTGGGTGTGCCAGGATGGGACACACTGGGACACTCCATGGCACATGCTGGGTGAGCCAGGATGGGACACACTGGGACACTCCATGGCACATGGTGGGTGAGCCAGGATGGGACACACTGGAATGCTCCATGAGACATGTTGGGTGTGCCAGGATGGGCCACACCATGGGACGCTCCATGGCACATGCTGGGTGAGCCAGGATGGGACACACTGGGACACTTCAGACCAGCCAGGGTGGGACACCTCATGGGAGATGCTAGGTGAGCCAGGATGGGACACACTGGGACACTCTGTGGGACATGCTGGGTGAGTCAGGGTGGGACACACTGGGACACTTCAGACCAGCCAGGGCGGGACACCCCATGGGAGATGCTGGGCGAGCCAGGATGGGACACACTGGGACATGCTGGGACACTTCACGGGACACACTGGGACACTGTAGACCAGCCAGGGTGGGACACCCTATGGGAGATGTTGGGCGAGCCAGGATGGGACACACTGGGACATCCTGGGACACTTCATGGGACACACTGGGACACTCCGTGGGACATGCTGGGTGAGTCAGAGTGGACACACTGGGACACCCCATGGGAGACACTGGGTGAGCCAGGATGGGACACACTGGGACACTTCATGGGACACACTGGGACACTCCAGACCAGACAGGATGGGACACACTGGGACATGCCATGGGACACTCCACGGGACATGCTGGGTGAGCCAGGATGGGACACACTGGGACACTCCAGACCAGCCAGGGTGGGATACACCATGGGACACTCCATGGGGCACTCTGGATCAGCCAAGCAAGAGCAGAGTCTCCTTTTTTCCCTTGCTTTTGACTCGGCTTGAGGCATTCACTCAGCACAAGGGATCCCTGCTTCAACATGAGTGATCCCTGACCTGGTGAGGGACCTCTGATCACCCCAAGGGATCCCTGATCTGCCAGAAGGGATCTTGGATCCACCTCCTCCCAGACGGCTGTGGCCGAAGTCTCCTGCAGCTACTCCCAGCCTCTGCTTGCTGCCCTCTTGCCAGATCTCCAGGAGATCCACTCCTGGGAGGAAAAATCTGCCCCAGCCACAAGGTCCCAGTGACACAAGGGTCCCCAGTCCCAGCCAGCTTCCTCCCACACCTCTGCTCCAGCAGCACAGGGAGTCACTTCCAGGAGCTGGTGCTCAGAGCCGAGAGGTTTCCCCGGACCCCTGCCTCCTGGGGAGCAGGAGAGGACAAGGAAAGGGGCAGGACAGAGGCCAGGCCTGGTGCTTGCTCCAGGTCCTACTGATGTGCTCCACGGCCACACCTTCATCTTCAGTCACCTGTCCCAGTGCCTCACACCCTCACTGTAGAACTCCTGGTGCCCAGACTAAGCCTGCTCTGCTCCAGCCCTTGTCCTGGCACTCCTGGCCCTTCCGAACAGTCTCTCTCCAGCCCTCCTGGAGCCCATTCAGGCACTGCAAGGCTGCTCTAAGGCCTCCCTGGAGCCTTCCCTCCTCCAGGCTGAACAGCCCCAACACTCCCAGATTGTGCCCACAGCAGCCTCTGACCATCTTGGTGGCCTCCTCTGGCCCCACTCAAGCAGGTCCAGGTCCCTCTTGTGTTGGTGGCCCCAGAGCTGGACACGGCTCACACCGGGCCTGGAGGCACACCAGGTGCCACAGGGTTTGGTTCCTCATGCAGAACCCATGGGCTGAGGTGGTTGTGCCCAGGGGCTGCCCAGAGCCTGGCACACTTCAGGGCTCCGACGTCTTCTCCCATGCAGGCTGAGCTCAGCCCAACACCGCCGTGGCGCATCTCAGCCTGGCACACACAAAATGGCTCCCAAGGCAGTGCTCCATGTGGGGTACAAAGGGGGGAAACAACCCCAAAGCGAGGGGGTCCTGCCCTAGCAGCTGGGCAGCCTGAGCAGAGACCTCCAAGGGCTGCAAAGGGGAGGAAGCAAACCCTGCAAGGCCCCCGGCAGCGCCGGCCCAAAGCGCAGCTGCCAGCTGGATCCTGGTGCTGAGGTGTGCAGGAACCCCTGAGCCAGGCTGGGACTGAGCCCCCCCAGGGTAGCCTGGAGCCCTGCACAGGGCCCGGGATGCAGACTAGGGAGGAGAGACTGCAGGGGCTGTGGTGGGGACAGGGTTGGGGAGCAACCTGGGGTCCAAACCCCAAACAAAGAGCAAGGAGAGGCTGGGGAGGGGAAGCAGCGAGCTCGGAGAGGAGGCACCCGAGAAGTGGGGGGCAAGGGGAGGGCTCCCCTGCTCGGAGGGGTGGGAATCACGAACCAGAAAAGACAAAGGGAACGTTTGGGAAGCCAGAGAGAGCTCAGCCGGGGTCGGGAGCTGCCTCTGCCCGCAGCAGGCTGTAAATCCTCGGCGTGGCTCCGGCACAAACCCATCCGGCAGCTCCGCGGCTCCCCCCCAAGCCCAGGCGCCCCCAGCCCAGCCCCGCAGCTTCCCCCATCAAGCCTCACCCAACGACCCCGGGGCACAGCCTCCTGGCTGAGCTCCCGCAGGCACCGTGGACCCCTCGCAGCTGCACCCTGGCTGATGAGGACCCACCGGTGGCTGCAGCCCGGGGCTGTGGACCACCCCCACACACACACCTCGAGCACCCTGGCTTGCCCCCAGCCCAGATCGCTACTGGCAGACTCGGGCCAGCCCCCAGGCTCTGCAGCCCTGCGGTGAGCTCTGTAACGACCCAAGGGGAGGGAGCAGAAGGGGGCTGGGCAAGTGCCACCTTCCCTCTCCCCTCTTCCCCTCCTTTTCCTGCTTTCCCTCTCCTCTCTTCCCCTCCCTAGTTCCCGTTTCCAGCCAAGTTCATCCCTCAGGATCCAGTGACTGTCCCAGGGAGCTGCCACCTTACCCCAGAACTCCACAGATAGATGGAGAGGACAGGGGAGGCAGAAAGCTGCTCCCAGCCTCTGGGTGAGGGCAAACCAATATAAAGCCCCCAGGAAAAGCAATCAAACCATAACACCCACCCCATGTCGCTGGGGAGACTGAGCAGCACTGGGGCAAGCTGGTGAACTCTCCCCACCCTCAGTGGATTGCTGGGGTAAGGAACAAAGGCAAAACCAGACCAGTAAGAGGGGCTGGGGGCAACCGGGAGCCCTGGCACCATCTGGGGTGAGCTGGAGCCTGGGTGAGCTGGGACCGGGTGATGCGAGGCTGGGTGAGCCAGGACTGGGTGATGTGGGGCTGGGTGAGCCAGGACTCGCCGATGCGGGGCTGGCCGAGCCGGGACTGGGTGCTGAGGGGCTAGCCGAGCCGGGACTGGCTAATACAGGGCTGGGTGAGCCGGGACTCGCCGATGCGGGGCTGGCCGAGCCGGGACTGAGTGATGTGTGACTGGCCGATGCGGGGCTGGGTGATGCGGGGCTGGCTGGTGCGGGACTGGGTGAGCCGGGACTGGGTGAGCCGGGACTGGCCGGTGCAGGACTGTCCGATGCGGGACTGGCCGGTGCAGGTGATGGGGGTCTGGCCGGTGCGGGGTTGGGTGATGGGGGACTGGCCGGTGTGGGGCTGAGTGGTGGGGGACCGGCCGGTGCGGGCACGCCGCAGGCTCCGGGCTCCTTTGCCTAGGGCGCAGGGCGATTTCCTCGACTGCGGCCCTGCCTTTGTGCGCCGGCTCCTGCCCAGTGCTGGCTGCCAGCCACAAGAGCCCGGAGCCAGCAGCAGGGCCAGGGGTGGCAGGGGCAGAGATGGAGAAGGGGAGGTGGACAAGCAGACGACCAAGCGGGTGTCAAACCCACCCATCGGGGCTACGGTGGGGCAGAAACGCCGCTTAGTGCCCGGCCCCGACAGCCAGGCTCGTTTTTTTTTTTTCCCTTGCAGCAGATTTAGGAATTCCATCGGAATAGTGATGGAGAGGTGGAGGTGGGGAGGGCAGAGGGGAGGGAAGAGCTCCGGCAGCAGGCAGCAGCTACAGTGCTCACCCTTCCCCCTTCAAACATTCTGGTCAAACATTCCAGGCAGCTGCCAAACTCAGGTTAAAAAGGGGAGGGGGGGAACCCCAACCCCCAAAAAGCTAACCCNCCCATCACCACACACCCCTTGCCAGCAGCCCCTGGCCCCTCGCCAAACTTTGTCTTCATTCATGAGAGCTCCTTCCCTCCGATGCTGTTTAACTGTTTCGCTTCCGAACGCAGCCGCTTGGGCTCCTCCATCTCCCGAGGCTGCTCCGCACAGGTGGCTTTGAGCACTCTCCCCACGGGCACCGCAGGGCGCAGGGGCCGAGCGCTCTCCCACCGCCTGCTGGCTGTGGCACACAGCATGGCACAGGAGCTCTGCCCCCCTGCCTCTCTTCGCAGGATCCCAGGGTGGGCTGGGTTGGAGAAGCCCTTCGAGATCCTCCAGCCCAACCATGCCCTAACTCCACTGAGGCTGGGGCTCAGCCACAGTCTGTGCTCTGCAGCTTGGAAACCTCTCCAGGGATGGGCATTTAGCCACCAGCCTGGGCAGCCTGAGCCTCTGAGAACCCTTCCAGTGAAGCAGTTTCTTCTGATGTCCAACCTGAGGCAACCTGAGGCCATTTCCTCTTGTCCTGTTCCTTGGCAGCAGAGTCCAACCCCACCTGGGTCCAAGCCTCCTCTCAGGGATCTGTAGAGACCCAGGAGGCCTCCCCTCAGCATCCTCTGCTCCAGCTTCACTGCCCCAGCTCCTTCAGCTGTTCTTCCCCAGCTCTCTTCTCCAGACCCTTCCCCACCTTCCTTGCCCTTCTCTGCTCCTGCTCCAGCTTCTCAATGTCCTTCTGGGAGTGAGGGACCCAACCCCAAGATTCCAGCTGTGGCCTCTCCACTGCCCAGTCCAGAGGGACAATCTCTGCCCTGNTCCCTCCCCCCCCTCCTCCCCCAAACCCGGCACCCCCTGAGCGCCTTTGTCTGCTGAAGAGACGTCGAGGACCGGGTCCGAGGGATACTTACAGGTACAGCACCGCCGCTGCCTCCTCCAGGTGGCAAGAGAATTGGGCAGCAGCGGTAAGGGGCAGAACGGGCACGGCGGGGGGGCCGGCGGCGAGGGAGGAAGGTTGGGAGAGGAAGATGAGGAAGAGGAGGCAGGGTCGGGGGTGCGGAGGAGCCCTCTCGGCAAAGCCCGGGCGGCCCCGCGTGCCATCCCCCTCCAGGGACCTGCGGCAGCCCTGTCTGGAGCGGGCACTTCCCTGCCAATCATGCGCTGTGCTCTTATATTAAACAAAAGAAAGGGGATGCNGAAACCTCTCCAGGGATGGGCATTTAGCCACCAGCCTGGGCAGCCTGAGCCTCTGAGAACCCTTCCAGTGAAGCAGTTTCTTCTGATGTCCAACCTGAGGCAACCTGAGGCCATTTCCTCTTGTCCTGTTCCTTGGCAGCAGAGTCCAACCCCACCTGGGTCCAAGCCTCCTCTCAGGGATCTGTAGAGACCCAGGAGGCCTCCCCTCAGCATCCTCTGCTCCAGCTTCACTGCCCCAGCTCCTTCAGCTGTTCTTCCCCAGCTCTCTTCTCCAGACCCTTCCCCACCTTCCTTGCCCTTCTCTGCTCCTGCTCCAGCTTCTCAATGTCCTTCTGGGAGTGAGGGACCCAACCCCAAGATTCCAGCTGTGGCCTCTCCACTGCCCAGTCCAGAGGGACAATCTCTGCCCTGCTCCTGCTGTGGCTGATCCAGGTCAGGCTGCTGGTGGCCTTCTTGGCCACCTGGGCACTCCCTGGCTCATCTCCAGTTGCTGTCACCAACCCCCCCTAGGTCCTTTCCCACCAGGCAGTTTCCAGCCACTGCCCCCAGCCTGCAGCCTTCATGGGGTTGCTGTGAGCCAAGGGCAGGACCCAGCCGTGTGCAGCGCAGGAGCCTTTGCGGACACCACAGTGCAGTGTCCCTGGTTTTGGTCACTGCAAGCTTCACCAAACCATTCCCAACCCGGAGCCACCACACCCTGCAGCTCTGCTGGCTGCAGCCAGCTCCAGGAGCCTCACCATGCTCCAGTCTGTGTCGGTCTTCAAAGGCCCTTCCAACCCAAGCCATGCCATGGTCCTGTGAACTACCACCAGCCCCACTGCAGCCCAGAGTTTCTGCACCACTTGTCCCTGTCCTCAGGTGGTCAAATTCTCTGATTTCCTGAGGACCATTCCATGCCTCTTCCCTGCTCCCCATCCTCCTCCAGTCCTTTCAGCCTCATTTCAGGGCATGTGGAGACTGAGCAGAGATGAAACCACTCCAGCAGACCAGGGCTGGCTGAAGGCTCTTCACATCTTCCCTCTTGTCCTGTCCTTTACCCTGCTGTAGAGGCTTCAGAACAATCTTGATGGCCAGATGGGGGAAAGGTGCTGGTGACACATGCTGGCCTGCTCTTTAATTGAATTTTAGGGTCCTTTTACGAGGACCCATCCTCTGGGTGCTTCTATTTCCAGCCTGAAAAGGCTTTGAGGAGGAGCTGACAAAAGCTGCTTTATGCTGCTTTGCTTCCCGAACCCAATTCATTATCTGCAGGTGATCCGTGGTGGAGAAACCTCTCCCTGCTGCCCTCAGCTCCAGCAGGTGAAGAGCACTCAGGGCCTCAGATTCCATCTGGGCTTTTACAGATGGGTAATACACAGAGGATGGGTGCCAAAGGATCTCCAGGGTGCCAAACCCCAAGCTTCTGCAGGTAACTAAGAGGGAGGCAAGTGACCAAAAAAGCAGGATGGGAGCAGCTGGAGCTAATTTATTGGGATGAGATGTTTGGACAGTTGGAATTGTCACAGAATCCCAGCATGGCTCAGGGTGGAAAGGAGCTCAGAGCTCATCTGCTCCAACCTCCTGCCATGGCAGGGACACTCCCCAACTGGACTTGGCTGCTCCAGGCCTCATCCAGCCTGGCCTTGCACACCCCCAGGCAGGAGCTATCCACAGCCTTCCTGGGCAGCCTGTGCCAGGCTCTCCTCACCATGGTACTGCAGAACTTCTTCCCCAGCTCCAGCCTAACCCTGCTCTGCCCCAGCTCCAAACCATTCCCCTTGGCCTGTCTCAGACACCCTCATGTGAAGTCTCTCTGTGGCCTTCCTGCAGGATCCCTTCAGGCACCGGCAGGCAGCTCTGAGGTCCCCCCAGAGTCTTCTCTCCAGGCTCTGTGGAAGGTAAAAAAGTCCCCAACCCCCAGCCTGGGCTCTTCACAGACTCCTCCGCCTGGTGCTGGGTCTAATTTTAGAGAGGAGGCCTGGAAGCTCTCCTCACACCCTGGCATTCCAAACCCTGGTCTCCAGAAGGGTACTGAGCATGTTCTGGATACCACCAGCACAGCTCCCGGATAAAGTTCCACAACCCAAAGGCAGAGCTGGGAAGCAGGACCTGGAGTGGGGCATCAGCCCTGTGCCTCAGGACAGCTCCAGCCAGCAGCTGCCACACTGCTGGGAAAGGATGGAGAAAGGAAGAGGGAAAAATCCCAGCACTGCAAGCTGCCTCCTGCCCCACTCCCCAGGGCTGAGGCTGAGCTTCCACAGAACCATGGCCTGGGTCGGGTTGGAAATGACCACAAGGATTATCCAGCTCCAACCCTTGCCATGAGCACCTCCCACCAGCCCAGGGTGCTCAGGGCTGGCTTTGGAACACCTCATCCAGAGCCTCCCTGGGAAACCTGCTCCAGGGTCTCCCCAGCCTCACTGTGAGGAATTTCTTCCCAGCACCAGGGAAGGGAGAAGTCACCACCAGCCTCAACCACTCCACAGGGAGCTGGGAAAGCACCAGGCCAAGCCCTCAGGTGCTCAGCTCCATTTCAACCTCAACTAAACTTTAAATCCATTCAATTGCAGCTTTGAAAAAAAAAAGGCAGGAAAACACAAAGAGCTACCCCTCCACGTGCCAGCAGGCTCTGACTTCCACCCCCAGCACCACGGCAGCAAGGGCAAGCTGGGCTGGTCAGGAGCAAGCCCCCCAGAGCCACCTGCATTCCTCCAAGTCCCAATTCCAGAGCAGTTCTCTTTACAGGGAAAAGGCATCCTTGGAAACCTCTCCTTTGCCAGTGACCCAGATAAGAATCGACTCCAGCTCCCACGGCAGCAGGAGCCTCTCCCCAGGAAGGGGATACAGACACAGAGCACAGCTCTAACTCAGCCATGGAAAGCTCCTGCAGAAGGCAAGGGGAATGCTGGGGACTGCTCCTTCAAAGAGCCAAACGCTCTGAAAAGCAAGAGAAAGGAACCAAAACCTGGCCCAGCAGGGAAGGAACCATGGGGCTGAGGCAACATCTCAGCTCCTGAGCCCCTGCACCATCCTGAGGTCATAGAACCACGGAATTCTTCAGAGCTCACCCAGCCCAAGCCCCTGCAGCCAGCAGGGACAGCCCCAACCAGGCTCACAGCCCCAGACAACCTGACCTGGGATGATGGCAGCCAGGGAGCAGCTCCCACCTCTCTGGGGAGCCTGGGCCAGGCTCTTCCCACCCTCAACACCACCAATTTCTCCTTCACTTCCAATCTCCCTCTGGCAGTTCCAAACCATCCTACCTTGTCCTGCCACCACAGGCCCTGCTCCAAACTCTGTCCCCATCTCTCTGCTCAGCACTGGAAGCTCTCCAGAAGGTCTACCTGAAGCCTTCTCCTCTCCAGGCTGTACCTCCCCAACCCTCCCAGCCTGGCATCCCAGCAGAGCCCTGCCAGCACTGCTGTGGCCTCCTCTGGCCCTGCTCCAGCAGGTCCCTGTCTGTGCAGTGTTGAGGACTCCAGAGCTGCCCCAGCACTGCAGGGGTCTCAGCAGAGCACAGCAGAGGGGCAGAATCCCCTCCCTGCCCCTGCTGCTGGGGACCAGCCCAGGGCATGTCTGGGACTGAGCTGGCAGCGCTCGGTGCCAGCTCCTCTCCAGCTCCTCACTCCAGCACCCCCAGGTCCTTCTCTCCTCAGGGCTGCTCCCAACCCATCCATCCCCCAGTCTGTGCTGCACTAGGAGCTGCCACTGCTCAGCTGCAGGCCATTGCCCTGGCTGAACCTCAGGAGGTTCCTCCAGCTTGCCTAGGTGGCCTTTGGATGGATCCAGCCCTGGCTGTGCCACTCCTGATGCCACAAGCAAAGCTCAAGCAGTGGCAGCTCAGCCCACTAGTGCCAACCCACCCAGAGGTAACCTACATGCAGCAGCAAAGCCACCAGGAATGAAACCTGAACCATCTGGAACCAACCTTCTGCAATCCACCTCGAGACAGCAAAGCAGAAAATGGGAGGAAGCCTCCAGATCAGCTCCTCACTGGTGGCACTGAGCAGTGGGAGCATAGAGACACCCCCCACCCCCCCCTGCTGCCAGGGCCTAGCATGGTGGCTCCCTGGAGCTTCTTCTCAACCTTCCAGAGCTGTGAGCCCTCAGCAACATGTGGCAGGGGCTGACAGGTTGGGTTCCTGCACACCAGGGGAAGGATTTGTGACCAATTGCTTTCCTTTTTTTTTTTCCTTAAACAGAAACATTTTGCTGCTGGGCCCTAGAACAAACATGATACAGAAAGACACCCCCGGGGGGTCCCACACTCCCCAAATCCAACAGCCAAAGAATCCAACAGCACCAAAATCCAACACTGAATAAACTCAAAATCCAGCAGCCTCCTGGCAAGAGGAGCAGTGAGCAGGGATGGATGCTCCCTGCCAGCTGCACCTCACTGGGGGCCTGGGGCAGCCCTGGAGACCAGGGAAAGCTCCAAAGCCAAGGCTGTACCTCACAACCAACATCCCAAAGGCTCAGAAAGCAGCTTGGAAAGCAAGAGACACCTCAGAGCAGCCTTCCAGTACCTGAAGGGGGCTACAGGAGAGCTGGGGAGGGACTTTGGACAAGGGTTGGGAGTGCCAGGATGAGGGGAAATGACTTTTAGCTGGGAGAGGGGAGACTGGAGGAAGAAATTCTTCAGCATGAGAGTGGGGAGACACTGGAACAGGTTGCCCAGGGAGGCTGTGGCTGCCCCCTCCCTGGAGGTATCCAAGGCCAGGCTGGATGAGGCTGGTGAGAGTCATCCCTGCCCATGGCAAGGGGTTGGCACTGGATACCCTTTGAGGTCTCCTTCAACCCAACCCATTCTAGGACGGGGCACTTTTGGGGTCTCTTTTTGTGGTGCTTTGTTTCTCTATCACCGACCAGCCTGGCTGGGTCAGGGATAACAAATTCCAGGCAGGCTCCTGGATGAGGCACAGGGATCCCTGTGGGCACCGTTGTGAAGATGCCAGGGCCGTGAAGATTCCTTTTTGACGGCTCCCCAGGACCGCCTCGGGAGCAGGAGCTCCAAGGGGTCTGCCCTAGGCAACAGGAGCACCGCAGCCTGCTTGGACCCCCTGGGCTGCCACAGCAGAGCACGGAAGGTGTGTGGGGGCTCTCCCTGCACCCCCATCCCGCGGTGAGCACAGGCACAGACCCCGGAGCCAGCAGCCCCTCCAGCCCTGCTCGTCGCGATGCTTCCCCAGCCCCCACCGTGGAACACCGAGAAATCAGAGTCAAAACCTCCCACACCTCCTTCCAGAAGGATGCTGTTCCCCACGGGCTCACAGCCCCCCCCCCCCCAATCCCTTTTCTTTTCCCCCCCCCCCCCCC
>WBNM01027952.1:93560-105003 GCA_013399055.1 Ramphastos sulfuratus | reverse complement strand
AGCCGGCACCACCACAAACAATGCCGCTGATTGGGCAGCGGCCCCGTCGCTCTCACCCCGCCTCCCGACCCCAGACGCGACGCCTATTGGCACAGCAGGACAACAGACGCGACTCGCCACCAATCGAATCCGTCGGCTTCCCCGCTGCTCTCGCCTCCCGCTTTTTACTGGTGGGTAGGCTCGAAGATCGACAGGGAATTCCGCCAATAGGAAATCGCCGAGCTTCCCCGCGGGGCGCCTTTAATGGGTCCCCAAGCCTGCACATCCGGGTACCGCCGGCCGCGCGCGGTGTCGGCGGNGGGGGGGTGGGGGGTGTCCTATTGCACAGTGCAAGGGGCGGGGGGCAGCCCCTAAATCACCCCCGAAATTCACCCTAAACCCCCACAATGGCTCCCAAACCCACCCACCCCGCCCGGGGCACGGGCAAGCAGCAATGGGGGAAGAGGGTGGAAATGGAGGGGGTGTGCAGAGAGCCCTCTTCTGACTCCCACCTGGCTGCCAGCACAGGAGGAGGGGCACTGGGATGGGATGGGGCAGGAATAAATAAATAAAAATATATTAACACTGACTTATAAAACTCTTTGGGGGGTGCCCGGGGCAGGGGCTCCAATGCCCCTCTCTGTCCCCAAGGTGCAAGAGGGCCTGGGGGGTGGGGGGACGGCTCTAGCACTCGAGGGTGGCCCCGAAGCTCTTGCGGCAGTCGATGGCTTTGGAGCTGGGAGGCTGTGCCCGCCGCCGCCGCAGCTCCTCCTTGCCCAGGCTCCCTGCCAGCTTGGCGTAGGCAGCTTTGTACTTCTTGTCGAAGGCGGCTGCGAGGTGATGGGGAGCAGAAGGAGACACAGCAGCCATCAGTGGTGCTGGAGGCCCCCCCAAATTTCCTCAATCCCCCCCATACTCCCTCTGAGCCCCCCCATACCGATGTCTGTGTGGTCCCTGCCCAGTGCCGCCAGTGTGAGGAAGAGGAGTTCCCGGTAGATGCTCCTGGGGAGGCAGAGNTTTACTGGTGGGTAGGCTCGAAGATCGACAGGGAATTCCGCCAATAGGAAATCGCCGAGCTTCCCCGCGGGGCGCCTTTAATGGGTCCCCAAGCCTGCACATCCGGGTACCGCCGGCCGCGCGCGGTGTCGGCGGGCAAAAAAGAAAAAAAAAGAAACCCAGCCCCCGCCCGCGGGGAGTTTGGGCCCAAAGCGGCCGCCGTAGCCCGCACCGCGGCCCACGTGGCGCCCGGTACCGGTGTGCACGTGGTCCAGCGCGACGCCTCGTGGGGGTGGAGCCAGGCGGGCTCCGGTGCTGGGCTAGGTCTCGTGTGTCGTCCCGGTCCCCGCCTCGGGGTCACCGGCAGCGGGCAAGGCCCCAGTGCCGAGGCCTCCGTCAGGCCCCAAGATGGCGGCCGTGGCCGCAGGCCAGCGCTCCGGCACCGCTTCCCCACTCGCCCTCCCCCCTCCCCGCGATGCTGGGTGTCCCCCGACCCCCAGGGGGTTCCCCCGCTCCGCTTCGATGCCCCTCCCCTCCCCACCCCTAAGAAGGCGCCCGGGGAGGCAGCAGGGAAAATAACCGCAGCGGCTTTTTATTTACAGCCCCCCGGGGCGGGGGGGTGGGGGGACGGCTCTAGCACTCGAGGGTGGCCCCGAAGCTCTTGCGGCAGTCGATGGCTTTGGAGCTGGGAGGCTGTGCCCGCCGCCGCCGCAGCTCCTCCTTGCCCAGGCTCCCTGCCAGCTTGGCGTAGGCAGCTTTGTACTTCTTGTCGAAGGCGGCTGCGAGGTGATGGGGAGCAGAAGGAGACACAGCAGCCATCAGTGGTGCTGGAGGCCCCCCCAAATTTCCTCAATCCCCCCCATACTCCCTCTGAGCCCCCCCATACCGATGTCTGTGTGGTCCCTGC
Source organism: Ramphastos sulfuratus (assembly GCA_013399055.1). Classification (NCBI taxonomy): domain Eukaryota; kingdom Metazoa; phylum Chordata; class Aves; order Piciformes; family Ramphastidae; genus Ramphastos; species Ramphastos sulfuratus. The sequence continues at coordinate 103,121 of WBNM01027952.1, read as the reverse complement.
CCAGTGCCGCCAGTGTGAGGAAGAGGAGTTCCCGGTAGATGCTCCTGGGGAGGCAGAGCAGTGAGAGGGGAGTGGCTGCCTGGGGCTGATGGAGACTTCGGTGGAGGGGGGGGTCCCAGCCCTACCTCTGGAGGTGCCGGGGGCCTCCTGGGGCTGCCAGGGTCTCCAGGAAGAGGGCGATGGCTTTGTGCACCTCGTTCAGCCCCACGTGGCTCAGCAGGGCCTCCAGGAAGGCCAGTGAGAAGGGGTGGCCCTGAGGCCGCCAGGAGCGCAGCCTCGTGGGGACATTGCCTGGGGTGGAGACAGGTCAGTGAGGAATGGGGGTCAGCACGGCCCTGCCACCATGGTCCCCCTGCTCCCCACCACCCCATGACTCACTGTGAAGCCTCCAGAGGACATAAAGCGGGGGGCAGCTGTCAGGCTCAGGGCTCAGGACATCCCAGAGCAGCCGGACACGGATGCTGGGGGAGTCTAGGGGCTGCCCCTGTGGGATGAGCAGGTGGGCATGGGGCTGGTGGCCCCTACAAGTCCCCAGAACCCCCACATACACCCCTAGCCTTACCTGTGGGGCCAGGGTGACATGCTGGGAGCCCAGGAGCAGGCGTGGCAGGTTGCTGGGCAGTGCCAGGCGCTGGAAGTACCAGACCAAGTTCCAGTAGATGATGGGGTGGCTGTCCACCAGCTCTGGCTGTGCCAGCAGCTCGCCACCCTCGTTCTCCACCAAGCTCTCCAGCTCCTTCCGCAGCACCAGGGGGCTCAGGTAGGCAAAGGCCACCCGCTCCGACCGCCGTGGCGCCTGCAGGAGAGGGGCCAGACACACGCACCGCTGGGACCCCCAGCGCCCCCCAAAGCCTGCTGGGGGTGGCTGTACCCCTCCCCGCACCCGGCCCCGTACCGCCGTCTCCGGGTACCCATTGCAGAGCTCTGTCTCGCCCTCGTCCAGCGCCAGGCAGTGGCGGCGGTCACTGAGCACTGGTCCCTGCGCGGCAGCAGGAGCAGGGGAGCCATCCTCGGCCGTGCTGCGTGGAAAAAGGTGGGGTTAGGCAACTGGGGAGCACATCTGGGATTTTCTGGAGGATGGAAGGATGGGGGAAACGGTGGAGAGCAATGGGGATCCCCAGGGCGGGATGTGGACATGAAGGTTGTCCTCCTGGAAGCAGAAGGATGGGGGGCACTGGAGGGCAGCAAAGAGGGACACAGGAAGAGGAAGGACATCAGCGTTCCTTCGGGAGGATAGGGGCATGCAAGGTCCCACCTGGGGGGCAGCTGGAAGTCCTGGATCTCGATGTTAAGGAATGGGACAAAGGAGCGGCTGCAGAAGGGGCAGGTGGTGTTGAGGTTGGAGTCGTCGGAGGTCCACCCGGCCATGACCTCCTCGTCGTACACCAGCGCACCGCAGCCCTGGCACCGTGAGCAGCTGGACAGCAGAACCTGCCCGGGGTGGGGGGAGATGCTGTCACCTTGCAGTGCAGCGTGAGGGGGGCCACAAGAGGATAGGGACTCCCAGCTCACCTCCACAGTGGGCTGCTCCTGCCCAGGTGCCCCCTCTGCCTGCGGCTCAGACTTAGGAACGCCAGTGCTGCCCACCGAGGTGTCCGACAGGTCCAGCTCGCTGCCCAGCGAGACGGAGCTCTGAGGGCACAGGCGGTGTCAGCGGGCACAGGCAGACAGGCAGCCCCCGCCCCTGGGCAGCAGCTGGGTACCTCGGAAGCGGTGGACTCGGGGCGCTCCCGCGGGCGCAGCAGGGTCTCGGCAGGGCTGCGGCGTGGCAGGGACTCCCCCTCCCGCTGCTCGGAGCCTCGCCGAGGGTGGGCGGAGGGGTCGCGAGTCCCGGTGGGGAGCTCGGTGCTGGCGGCCGGGCGCAGAGGGGGCCGTTTGCCAGGGGACAGGAGCTGCTGCAGCTTGGCCGCCAGCCCCCGCCGCGGTGTGCCCCCCGCCGGGCCCCCGCCGCTCGCCGGCCCCTCCTCTGCCCGGTCGCTGTCGTCAGTGGCAAAGCTGACATCGGACAGGCTTCCATCGGCAGAGCTGGGGGCACCCCGCAACCGGGCAGGCAGTGGGTCTGGGGCTGCAGGAAGAAGAGGGGGGCAGATAATCAGGGGTTCCCCTGGAGCCCCCTGGACCCCCTCACTGTGGGTGCTGCCAGGGAAGCTGAGGCTGCCGCTCTTCACCAGGCGGGGGGCCGGGGGGGCATCCCGCAGGCTGCGTCCAGCCCAAGTGGTTTGGCGCTGCAGGCTGGGACGAGGCACTGGGCTCGCTCGGTCACCTGCGGGGAGGGCACAAAGGGTCGTTAGCGGGGTGGGAACAGCCCCTCCCCATCTCCCCCCCAAAACCAACCTACCAGAGGGTGCCCTGGTGGCAGCTGCCAGGCGCTCTCGCTGCCTCAGGGGCTGCCGGAACTGGGCAGCCCCCAGCACCACATTGCGGAGCTTGGCCCAGCGCAGGCGGCCACCCTGGGTGCCTGCCGGCCACTTGCTCTCCAGAACTGCCTGTTGGAGCAGGGGGCAAAGACAGGGTCAGGAGCCATTGGGGACCCCCTTGGCGTCCCCAGTGTGTCCTCACTCTGTCACCTTGTTGTAGTAGCCGTAGGTGATGGTGTTGGGCACGATGCCAGCGCGCTTCATCTCCAGCAGCACCCGCACTGACAGCACCGGCTCCCCATACTGCCCGCACAGCTGCATCAGGATGCGGTAGCAGACCTGGGCACGGGGGGCAATCAGGAGTGGCTGGGGGGTACCTCAGCCCTGGCTGAGCACCCTTCATGCCCCAAACGCCACCTACTTCGTCCGGCAGCACCACTTTGTGAGCTTCCATCTTGCGCAGGACATCGTATGCCAGCTGCAGTGCCCGCAGCTTGGCGGGGGCAGCGCGGACATGGGTGGGTAGGTAAAGGAACCAGAGCCCGTAGCAGTGGCCCAGCAGGCACTTGGCCCACATGTCGGGCACTGAGGAGTACTTCTGGGCCACCCGTTGGGCCACCTTCATCTCCTGAGGATGAAGAAAGGAAGAGGAGGGAGCTGGGGGGACATCTGGTGCCCTGCACCCCTCGTTGTCCTGTGCCCTTTGAGGCCTGCCCACCCCACCACACCCATGGCCCTGCTCACCTGCTTGGTCCTGCGTGGGGCCGGGCTGCTGGGAGCACTGCTCCTGGCCTGGCACAACTGAGCCACCAGTGGGTCCCGGGGGGGCTCCAGCAGCTCAGGACGCAGGGTGGGGAAGCTGTCATAGCTGGGGAGGGGGAGCAGAGGATGAGCTGGTGGTACCCAGGGAGGGTGGCACGGCTGGGGGGCAGTGAGGGGTCTCACCGGTACTGCGCAGGCAGCTCGGAGCCGTCAGGGGCAGCGGGCTGCTCCGGGGGGGTGATGAAGACAGTGTGCTCGCCTCCCCGTGGGTCATCCAGCTCCATCAGTGGAGTGTCTTCTGGCTTCTCCAGCTCTGCCTGCACCTGGTGGGGTGGGGGTGGCCGGGGAAGTCACTTGGGGTTGTGGGACACACGCAGAGGGGACGTGGAGCTGGCGGCACCTACCTTATCCACGCAGGTGTCAAAGAACTCGAGGCAGGGGTCGCGGTCGCTGGCGAAGGAGCAGTCCTCGATGAACTGGGTGAAGAGCTGCGTGCGCAGCAGCTGCCCATAGAAGCGGTGGTATGCCCGCTCCCGGGACTTGAGGAACCCTGGGGGGGCACCCTGGGGTTAGCCAGAGCTGAGCCCCACCCTGCTCACCCCCACACGATTTGAGGAGCCCGAAGGGGATGGACTGCAGGGTTTAACCCACCCAGTGTGTGTGTCCCCTAGCCCTTCCCCATTGCTCCCAGGACCTGAGGAAGCCTGGGGGAAGGCGGGGGAGCAGTTTAAATTCATCTCATCCCCCCCCACACTCCGCCCCTGGTCACCCCAACCCTTCCCCCACAACGTGATCTCGGGACTTTAGGATCCCTGGGAGAGTGTTGGGGGGGTAAATCCCCACTCTGGTCACCCCTATCTCTTCCCCATCCGCTCCAGAACCCCAGGAAGGGTGAGGGGCCTGGGCAGGGGGCTTGGGCTGCACCTTGCAGGGCGAAGAGGCTGCCAGTGTCACGGGCGGCGGCCGCGGGCGCGATGGGGCGCAGGAAGCTGCGGTACCCACGCAGGGCACAGGCCATGAAGCGCAGGAAGGCTGCGCGAGCCTCCAGCTCCAGCTGTGCCCTGCGGCCCCGAGCTGCCTCCGCGTCGCTCAGCAGCAGCTCCAGCGAGGCCTCCTCCCCTGGCCCGCAGTACACTGAGGGGAGGGGGCAGAGCAGAAGGATCAGGGTGGGGGTGGCACAGACGGTTCTGGGGCTCTCTCAGCCCCTTCCCAGAGCCCCACTCACTCTCGTCCAGCTGCTGGGAGAGGTTGTGCAGTGTGGCCAGCAGCACCTTGCAGGGCCGGCGGGGCAGGGAGCGGGGGGACAGCAGCTTGCGCTCCTCGCTCCTGGGGAGGGGACAGAGGGACAGGCAAGCAATGGGCCCCAAACGTCCTCCAGCCTGCTGGAGCCGACCCCTCCAGGCCACTCACTGGTGGTGACAGATGGTGTTGGTGTCCAGGTCGACGAAGATGACGTCCCTGGGGGGCTCGTAGAGGTCGAAGTAGCTGGAGTGGATGCCTACAATGAAGGGCACGGGGGCACACAGCACGTCAGCCAGCGCCAGCGGGCACAGCGGGATGTAGGGGCACTGCCAGCGCAGGGGGAAGATCATCTGAGGGGGACAGGACAAGGGTGGTCAGCACCGTGGGCTGGGGGGATGGGAAGTCCCCAGTGCCACGGTGGGTTTGTGTCCCCCTCCCTCTCCCCGGCACTCACCGCCACCAGGGCTTCGCCCACGCTGGTCAGGACGTCAGGGCGCAGGGAGTGGATAAGCAGCTTCTGCTCGGTCAGCACGGCCACCAGCAGTGCCACCGCGTTGTCAGGGCCCAGGTTCTGCAGCAGCGTCAGGAAGCTGGCACCGCTGCAGGGGAGGGGACATCACTCAGCCACTCCACATCCCCCTCCCCTAAGCGTTTGTGTGTCCCACCTCCCTCGGTCCCTCGAAGCCATCCCTACCTGAGAGGCAGCGGGGAGGACACAGGACGGCATAGCAGCAGGCTGTCATATGGGGACATCTGGAGGGGGATGACAGAAGGACACGTTGCGGGGGGGCAGCCAGCGTGGGCATGGTAAGGGGCTGGGACAGGCACAGAGAGCAGCTGACCTGGACCAGGATGCGCGGCCGCTGCGGGGACGGGAAGGGAACGTTGTGCATGAAGTGCGAGATGTGCCTGCAGGCAGAGCGGCAGCGGTGGGGGTCAGCCGGCGGGGGTCCCGCCTCCGTATGTCCCCCCCTCCCCCACCACAAGCCGCTCCCCGGGCCCCGGCTCACGTCTCGAGGGGCAGCACGTGGGGTCCCGAGATGGAGTAGCGGTAGATGAACATGAGGAACTTGCGGAAGACGTCGAAGAAGGGCCAGTGGGACAGGACGCAGATGCTCTTGCGCGTCTGCAGTGAGCGCCCCGGCACCGGCCGCCGGTCCACGACGCTGAGCAGCCCCAGGCGCAGGCTCTGCTTCTCTGACAGCCGCTCCCGCGGGAACGCCTCGTGGAACTGGATGGCGGCGCCGTACACCTGCGAGGGGCCAGGCACGGTGTGGGAAGGGACTCCTGCGGATCATCTCCTCCAAGCCCCCTTTCTGGCCTCTGGGCACCACGGTGGCCCCCAGCCCTCCCGGATGCTTCTCTGTGGAGCTTCTCCCCAGCAGGTCCCTGCCCTGTCATACTGCAGTGGGGGCAGGACCCTCCACTGGCTCTGACTGAACCTCCTGAGGTTCCCCTCCCCATCGCTTTCCAGCCTGGCCAGACCTGGCTGAACGGCAGCACAGCCTGGCAGGGTGCAGGCACTGCTGCCAGCTTAGGATCATCAGCAAACTGGCTGGGGGTTCACTGTGCCTTCACTCAGATTGTTGATGAAGATGCTGAAGACAGAATGGGCATTTCTTTGCCCACCACTGAGCCACCTCCCCCAGCGCCATGCCCCCCACCCTGCCTTGTCTCCCGAAGCCCCGGTCAGCACGAAGGTGGAGAAGACGGGCAGGGGGTACTTGGTGTCATCTGGCCAACTCTCGATGGTGGCCCCCATGGGCAGGCAGAAGACAGGCACCGAGTCGGGCAGGGGGAAGGACTCACTGTCCTGCTCGGGGTAACGCCCCAGCAGCCCTGGACAGACAGAGGGACAGGTGGACAGAGGGATGAGGCTCACTGAGGAGAGGCAGGGAGGGGGCAGCTGGGTGGGCACCCAGCAACCCGCAGAGGAGAACCCACAGTGCCCTTCCTCCCTCCAGTGCCACCCTACCTGCTTCATAGACCAGGGTGTTGGCTTTGGCCATGGCGATCTTGTAGCACAGGTACAGGGCAGGACCCCACTGCAAGGAGGAGCAAGGGGTCAGCGCAGGCTGCACACCCTGCAGACAGCAAGAAGGGGGCACCCTGGCACCCACCATGCTGGTGTTGAGATTCTTGTCCACCCGGCAGAAGGTGTGGGGGGTACTCTCGCCCTTGCTGGGCATGATGAGGCAGATGTCGGTGACCCCCAGCGTGTTGTGGCCGTGGGGCTCGGCTGCCCGCCGGTAGGTCAGGAAGGTGCGCTGGTGCCCCGGGCCCCCCGAGTTGAGGTTGGCCGAGCGGCTGTAGGGTGTCGTGTCCAGGATCTTGTAGCCCGGCTTAGGGCGGTCCTTGCCCTCGTAGTGCACCCTGGGTGAGGAGGAGGGGTGAGGAGGACCTCCCTGGGCAAGCTGGGGTTGCACCCTCCAGCCCCCCCACACTCACCCCAGCTCGATGAGGGGGGGCTTGTCCCGGCTGCGCTTGTAGCAGATGAACATCTGGGGGCTGTTGAGCAGCCCAGCGCTGAGCTCCACGGGGTGGCCTGAGGTGGTGGTCTCGATGCAGGTGAAGCCGTGGGGCACCTCCTCGCCCTGCGAGCGGATGATGACGGCCACGTCGGTGATGTGCTCGCAGGGCCGCGACGCACGCTGCTGCTGACTCTCCTCCTCCAGCAGCCGCGACGTGTCCGTCAGTCCGGCCACCACGAAGTAGTCCACCAGCTGCGGGGGCTTCTCGTCCGCCATGGCTCACGGCATCTGCGGGGGCACACGGAGCGGGGGAGGAATGGGGGGAGGATGTTTGAATCCCAGAGCCTGCCCCACAGAAAGCTGTGGGGTGCCCCACAGCTGAGGTGGCGGCTGTGGGGCACGGCGGAGCTGACAGGGCGAAAGCGCCGGCGACGGGAAGGGAGGAGGCTTCCGGTCACGCCAGCAGGCACAGGGTGTTGTGGTGGGGACCCCCACGGCTCGAGGTGAGGGGTGGGAGCACCCCACCCGGAGCACAGCAGCTCTGCAGGGAGGACACCTCTCAGGCAGCGACCCCCACCCTGCTGTATGCCTGCCCCCTAAGCTTGGCTGATGCACCCTTGTCCCCACGGCTGTCCTGTCTCTTTCATGCCCCCCCCCCCCCCCCCCCCCCCCCCCCCNCCCCCCCCCCCCCCCCCCCGTCTTCAGCTTGCCCGGGGCACCGCGGGAGGGTCCTTGGAGGCCGTCGGGGAGCTGCTACAAGGCGGGAGGTTGGGGCGGGAAAGGGGAAGGAAGGAGGCGAGGAGCTGCCAGCATCCGCATCACACCCCCACTGCTGTCACCCCCTCCGCGGGGCACTGGGGTGTGATATGGCTCTGCTACTGCCACACCAGAGCCGAGGGGGCTCGGATCAGTCCCAGCCCCAAACGTCGAGACCCCAAGCAGGGTCACTGCGGCAGCCCCACGACACCAAGATGAAGCCCCCCTAAGCTGAGGGGAGGGGGAGGTGCCAGCTCACTGGGGCTGTGCCAGCATCCCCCGTGCTGGCAGAGGCAGGGACATGGCAGCATCTGGAGCCTGGCCAGGGATTCCAGGACCCCCCAGCAGCCACCTGGGCTATTTTTAGCACGGCGCTGCGCGGTGCCAGCTAAGCTGCCGAGACGCAGCCCAGGCTCCGGCTTTCACTTCTTGCCACCCGCTTCAGGTGGGGAGACACCAGCAGGGGTGGAGGCACAGCCACCCCCGGCACGTCCCCTCTCTCTCACGGCTCCTCCTGGCCAGGCTCCCGTAGCGGGGCATCCGACCGGGAGCCAGCAGGACATGGCAGGGTCCTAGCTGAGGGTCCTCCGATCTGTCCGCATGCTCCCGTGACCCCGCCGGGTGACCCCCAGCGTGGGCAGCCCCATGGAGGAGTCCCATGGGGGAGGTTGGGCTTCGTGCCCAGCTGCAGCAAGAGCAGGAACCGGCCCCTCTGTGGGGCTGCCAAAGGGGAAGCGGTGACTGCGGGGGGGGGGGGGGGGGGTGTCAGACTTTCCCCGGGGCAGGATCCGGCCGCTAGCCAGGGCCGAGCCTGCCCAGGGCAGTGCCCCAAAGGCAGGGGAGCTACGGGGGTCCCCAGGCTGCAGCATTTCCCCGGCATTCCTTGCCCCACAGGGCCTGGGGACTTCGCCCCACTGTGTGGCCTCTGCCCCACGGCTCCCTGCACCCGATGAGGCCGAGAAAGCTAGAGCGCACATCCCCAGCGTCCCCCATCCCGGGCCCATCTCGGACTGCAGGTTCCGAAATGGGGACACCGGCGAACATCACCCTGGCCAGAGAGCCACCCGCGGCCGTGCCCCGTACACAGAGGCGGCCTCACAGCGAACCCTGCACACCCTCCCTGCCGGCCCTGGGCACCTCGGAGCCGCCCTGCATACCTGCAGCCAGCCCTGCACGCTCGCCCAGCCCCCCCAAGCCAGACCCTTGGCCCTCAGAGCTTGTGGCCGGCCCCAGCGCTGTCCTCGGCCCCGCACAGCGCCCAGCCAGCGCTGGGCACCTCCCAGCCGGCGCCGCAGACCCCACGGCCGACCCCACGCACCCCGGACACAGGCCGGGCCTCGCAGGCCCTACCCCGGCTCCAGGCCCTGTAGCCGGTCCCACAGGCTCTACCCCCAACCCAGACGCTACTCCCGGCCCCACAGGCCCCAGCCCCGCCGACTCCGGCCCCGTTTCGCTGGGAGGACTCCAGGACCTGTGGGGGCCCCCTGCCCCGACACCACCAGGACCTTCCAAGGACCCCTCCCACACCCCGAAGACCCCCAGCAGCTACCGCGACCCCTCCGGGACCTTCTTGGACCAACCTCAGCACTCTCAGCAGCTGCCAGCGTCTGAGAAGCTCCAAGTGCCCCCAGCACACCCAGAAGCTGGCAGGGCCTCCCCCAAGGGACCACTGCCCACACACTGGAACAGCCAGGATGGCTCCAGCACCCTCAAGCGACCCCTCCTAGCACCCCCATAAACCTCAAGAACCCCTCTCCAACACTCCTTGTGGCCACCATTCCCCAACCCCAGCAACTGTGGGGACTCCACTGACAACCCCCCCATAATGGACCCATAAAGGGGGCCTGGAGCTGAATTGCTCCACTGTGCCCCCTCAAACACTCCCAAGGGGGCACCCCCAGTCTTACCCAGTTGTGTGTGTGCCCCCCCCCCCCCCCGCCGTAAACTGAACAAGCCACGACACACCAGGGACT
>WBNM01027952.1:64498-93490 GCA_013399055.1 Ramphastos sulfuratus | reverse complement strand
GGGGGCAGGAGCGCAGGTCCTGGGGCCCCAGGTCCCCCCCGCCTGCGGACAGGGCCCCCACGCTCCCCTGGGGGGCTTTGGGGAGAGAGAAGGCAGGGGGCAAAGTTACAAGTGCTTTCTACACATCCCGCGGGGTCCCCAGCAGCTGGGTATGGTTGGGAGGGATGGGAGGTACATATGGGGTGCAGCTGGAGGGGAGGGGGAGCAGGATTTCTCCTTAAACATGGTGATTAGCCAGAAAAATAAAAACAGAAGCAGCCTCCCCCTGCACCCCCCCGGGGGTCTCTACCTACAGGGCTATGTACAGTCACCCCCGGGGGTGGGACTCCCCTCTCCGCCGGGGTTTGGGGGGTGGGGAGGTGGTTCGAGAGCTCCTGGCTCATGTCTGTGTGTGCCCCCCCCCGCCAATTCCCACCGGCTCCGGTATCCCCCCGGCCCCATCCTCATGGTGTCCCCCACCGTCTGACTGGAAGAAAAGTGACGAAGCGGAGCGGGGAGGCTGGGGGAGGGGAGAGCCGGGGGGGGCAGATGAGGGTCCACAGGTGTGAGGGGGGTGCGGGTGGCGCAGCCCCTCCACTGCCAAGTGCCGGCCCCTCACTGGAGGCGGTCGGTGCGGAAGGAGTCCTCGACGGCAGGGTCGGTGAGCAGCGCGTAGGGGTCGCTCAGCATGTTCAGGCCGTCCAGCGTCAGCGGCTCGATGCGCAGCTCCTCCTCCAGCCCCAGGCTCCCCGCCTCCACCTCGAAGCCCGGGACGCCGGCAAGCGCCGTGGCGATCTCCTTGGAGATACCGGGAGGGGAATCTCCTGCGGGGGAGGGAAAAGGAGGGGTGAGAACGACAGAGCCTCGGAGCTGCTTGGGTTGGAAAAGCCCTCTGAGGCCATGGGGTCCAAGCAGCGAGCCGACGCCGCCGTGGCTACCAAACCGTGGCCACCAAAGTGTGGCCACTAAAGCGTGGCCACCAGTGCCAAGCCCGCAGGCTTTCTGTGAAACCTTCCAGGATGGAGACCCCACCCCCTCCGGGCATCCTGTTCCAGTCCTTGATCATTCTTGCAGGGCACAACTCATGGCCAACCTGAACCTCCTCTGGGGTAGCCTGAGGCCATCTCCTCTTGTCCTGTCCCTTGGCAGCAGAGCCCAACCCCACCTGGCTCCAGCCTCCTCCTAGGCAGTTGCAGAGGGCAATGAGGTTTCCCTTCAGCCTCCTCCTCTCCAGGTTGCACAACCTCAGGTCCCTCAGCTGCTCCTCACCAGATTTGCTCTCACAGTGGTGCCCTCTCCACCCCTGGTGCTGTCCTGCCCCTGGTGCCCCCAGGCTTGCCCACCTGTCAGGATGATGTTGGGGATGGGGCCGTGGCGGCCACAGTTGCTGAGGTTTTGCCGGTTCAAGACGTGGGGGTCGTAGCTGCCCTCAGGCTGGGGGTAGCTCAGGGGTGCCAGCTCCTCAGGGAAGCTGCTGCTGTTGCCAGTGGGGCTCTCCCCCATCCCAAACTGGTCAAACTGTGGGGAGAGAAGGGTTATGGGGATGAGCACCATGGAATCAGGGAACTGTTTTGGTCAGAAGAGAGCTTTGAGATCACTGACTCCAGCCCTCGCCCAGCACTGCCAGGGCACTGCCAACCCATGGCCCTCAGCACCACAGCTCCAGGGTGTGCAAACCCTCCCAGGAATGGGGACTCCATCACTGCCCTTGGGCGGCCTGGGCCAGTCTTGGACAAACCTCAAGGGACAGAAACTGTTCCTCATGGCCAACCTGAACCTCCCCTGGGGCATCCTGAGGCCATTTCCTCTTGTCTTGTCCCTTGCTCCTTGGCAGCAGAGCTCAACCCCACCTGGCTCCAGCCTCCTTTCAGGGAGCTGCAGAGACCAGGAGGTAACCCCATAGCCTCCTCTTCTCCAGCCTCACCCCCACCCCAGCTCTCTCAGCTGCTCCTCGACAGCTCTCTTCTCCAGACCTTTCCCGAGCTTCATTGCCCTACTCTGGCCCTGCTCCAGCTTCTCCACATCCTTCTGGGAGTGAAGGCCCAACCCTCCCCCCAGGGTTCCAGCTGTGGCCTCCCCAGTGCCCAGTCCAAGAGGGACAACCCCTGCCCTGCTCCTGCTGTGGCTGATCCAGGTCAGCTGCTGGTGACCTTCTTGGCCACCTGGGCACTCCCTGGCTCATCTGCAGTCACTGTCACCAACCCTCCCTTCCCCCAGGTCCTTTTTCTCTGTGCAGTTTCTGGCCACTGCCCCTTCCCTTGGTGCTGGGGTGTGGGATCCCTGCTGTGTCCCCCCTGCCCCCCACCTTGGGGTCACTTACACTGCCCAAGCTGAAGTCGCCCAGGGGCTGCTGTGCCAGTTGCTGCTGCAGGGAGGGGTCATGCTGCTGCTGCTGCTGCTGGTACTGGTGGGTGTAGGGGCGCTGCGGGGCGCTGCTTGGTGGCACCGGGGGCGCTGAGAGCCTCGCTGGTGGGGCAGGGGGCAGTGGTGGCTGGGGGGGGGACTGGTGCAGGCCTTTCTGGCCCTGCTGGGCCGGCAGCAGCAGCCCAGGCTGGCCGTAGGAGTAGGGTGGGAGCCGCTGGTCGGCTGGCAGCTTGCTGGTGTCCAGGGGTACCCCCTGTAGAGAGAGCCGAGACAGGGCAGAGGGGAGGCTGTTAGCTTGCACCCACCTCGGCACCCGGCAGGATCTGGCTTCTCTGGTCAGTGCCCCAGTCCCTGCCAGCCCCTCCCCGGTGCACCCCCAGCACCGGCAGCGAGTTGGGGAGACCCCCAGATTTCAGCCCCCGTGTTGAACCCCTGCACCCAGCACCCCCCGAGGGGTGGGGGGGGGATTCCCAGCTGGGACATGCCACGTGCCTGTGTCCCCCCCACCCCCGACCGTGCTGGGGGTGGGGAGAGGGGCTCGGGGGCTTCCCTGGCATGTGGCTGAGATGAGAATGGAAACGAGACGAGAGCAGAGGGGGAGCAGGAGGCGGAGGCGGGCGCGGCGCAGGGCCGGCGATGGAGCCATGCATACCTGGGTGATGGAGGACAATGTGGGTGACATTGTTGGTGAGAACTGTTTGGGGTGCTGCCTTCTGGAGTCGCCACCCATTGGGAGGGTGAGGGGGCTGAGCGGGACCCGTCGGCGGGGCGAGGTGGTTATGGAGGCCTGCACCATGGGGGGGTAGGAGGAGCCGCTCAAGCCGGAGGGCAGGCTGGGGTTGCTGGGGGAGGACTGGATGGGCTGGCTGCGGGGGGACGTGGGCAGGGAGGGGTTGCTGAGCGAGGAGGAGAGGGAGGAAGGCAGGGACTGGTTGGAGAGCGAGGAAGGGATGGAGGAACTGCTCTGGGAGGACTGGAGCGAGGGGTTGCTGAGGGAGGACTGGAGGGAGGGGCTGCGCAAGGAGGCCTGCAGGTTGGGGTTGCTAAGCGAGGACTGCAGGGAAGGGTTACTCAGGGAGCTCTGCATAGGTGAGGTAAGTCCTGTGGGGACAAAAAACAAGAGACAGCTGTTACCCACCCAGCCGCCCACGCCCCAGCCCCGTGTCCCGGGCCAGGCTGGCGCTCCCTGGCTGCCCCGGGAGGGATGGAGGTGACAGAGGTGACCAAAACGATGGAGACAGAGACAGGAACACACAGACCCCCGGGAGCGGCACACGGCGGGCACCCAGGCAGGGGTGGGGGCCCTTGATGGCACTGCGCCCCCACAGCTCTCCCTGCCTCCAGGCTGGGATCGCCTGGAGAGACCAATCTGTGCCACGGGCAGCTGAGGGATGCAGGCTTGGGGGGGACTCTCCTCTCATCTCCCCCAGCTTCCCCAAGCACCCACTGCAGGCAGCTCCCTGCCTCAGAGCCCTCTCCTGCTCCTGTCTTGGTGGCTCTGGTGCCACTGGTGCCACTGGGCCGGTGCCAGCCCTCACCTGGCGAGTCGTAGCCGGGGCCCAGGCCCATGCCGCCGCTGATGCCCAGGTGGGTCATGGTGTTGGCCAGGTTGCTGGTGCTGTTGCCCCCACTCAGACTGGGGTAAGAGGTCTCATCCGGGTCGAGGGGGGTGGGCAGCGGGGAGGGGAAGTGCAGGTTGGTGAGGTCAGGGAGGGAGCCACCAGTGTTGAGGGCCGAGGGCATGAGAGGGATGTTGGCAGGTTGGTCTGGGGATGGAAATATGCTGGGAGAGGGAAAAGAGAGAGAGCCAAGTCTTGGTGTGGGAACACTGCAGCCTCCTCCAGCATCTCCCCTGCAGCAGCTCAGCCCTCCCCCAGCCCCTTTTCCACAGCCACCCACGTGTTGGAGCACGCTGCCCAGGGAGGCTGTGACTGCCCCTCCCTGAAGGTGTTCAAGGCCAGGCTGGATGAGGCCTTGAGCAGCCTGGGCTGGTGGGAGGGGTCCCTGCCCACGGCATGGGGCTGGAGCTGGCTGATCTCTGAGGTCCCTTCCAACCCATTCCATCAGTCTGTGACTTACTGGATCCCAGGGACTTCGCAGGAGCGTGGACGGGCGGAGGAAGAGGAGAGCTGTGAAAGCAAAGAGCAGTGAAATGGGGCCAGGACCCTGCACCCTGCACTGGGGCAGTGCTGCTCCGGGGGCAGGAAGGAGGCTGAGCCAGGGCTGTGTCACAGCACAGGGGGGCACAGCAGTGACCTCCTCACCCCCTGCCCTCTGCACCTACCTTCTTGGTGTCCCAGGGCTTCAGAGAGTGTTTGCTGTCATCGAAGGTCTCTTCAATGGGAGGCACTTGGAAAGGGAACACTGGCAAGGAGGGGGTCAGAGGGTCAGGGTGGGGACAGCAACACAGCCCACCCTCACCCACTGCCCACAAGTTGGGCATTACAGACCCCCCCAGCCACCCTGGGGTCCCTATGTCCCACTTGCTGCCCCAAATCTTTGTGGAGGGGACATCGACCCGTGCCAGCCAGGGGCAGAGCTCTCACCTTTGTTGTCCACATCCCCATCCAGGAAACCTGCAGGAGAGCAGCAGTCAGCAGCAGGACACAGAGGACAGCAGCCAGTGTCAGGGGGGAGGGGGGACTGCTGCATGCAGATGGATGAGGCTCCCCCCAGCGTGTGCTGGAGGGTGGAAGGGCTGTGGGGGTCCTGGGGCAGGGGAGGGATGCTCACCGCTGCGGCGGCCAGGGGCTGGGACGCCCTGCGCAGGGCCCAGGTAGGCGTCCTGGGGGGTGGGGTTCATGACGCTGGTGTGCAGGGCTGAGTCCGAGTTTGTTCTGTGGGGGGAGCCAAGGTGTGGTCAGGTGGGCCCTGAGCCTGACCCGCACCCCAGCCCCTTGCTGTGCCAGCCCTGGCACTCCAGCGTGGTGAGCAGGGCCAGGACAGAAGGCAAGAAGGGAAAGCTGGGGTGGGGGTTTGCTCAGAAATAGGGACAGAAACCCCCTCCTGCGGGCAGGTGCCAAGGGGCTCTGGAGGGATCCCATCCCACTCTGCCCTCCCCTTCCCCTGTGGGGTCCCTTGTTCACCCTCCAGGCACGCAGGGGCTCACCCCAGCCCCATCTGCCAGCGCTGCGAAGGCTCCAGAGCCCTCAGCAGCCCTGGCACAGGGTAAGATGTGGCCCGGAGCCCTCATCACCCCTCGACAGCCTTGGCACAGGGCAACATGTGCACTGGAGCCCTCATCAGACCTGGCACAGGGTAAGATGTGGCCCGGAGCCCTCATCACCCCTCGACAGCCTTGGCACAGGGCAACATGTGCACTGGAGCCCTCATCAGACCTGGCACAGGGTAAGATGTGGCCCGGAGCCCTCATCACCCCTCGACAGCCTTGGCACAGGGCAACATGTGCACTGGAGCCCTCATCAGACCTGGCACAGGGTAAGATGTGGCCCGGAGCCCTCATCACCCCTCGACAGCCTTGGCACAGGGCAACATGTGCACTGGAGCCCTCATCAGACCTGGCACAGGGTAAGATGTGGCCCGGAGCCCTCATCACCCCTCGACAGCCTTGGCACAGGGCAACATGTGCACTGGAGCCCTCATCAGACCTGGCACAGGGTAAGATGTGGCCCGGAGCCCTCATCACCCCTCGACAGCCTTGGCACAGGGCAACATGTGCACTGGAGCCCTCATCAGACCTGGCACAGGGTAAGATGTGGCCCGGAGCCCTCATCACCCCTCGACAGCCTTGGCACAGGGCAACATGTGCACTGGAGCCCTCATCAGACCTGGCACAGGGTAAGATGTGGCCCGGAGCCCTCATCACCCCTCGACAGCCTTGGCACAGGGCAACATGTGCACTGGAGCCCTCATCAGACCTGGCACAGGGTAAGATGTGGCCCGGAGCCCTCATCACCCCTCGACAGCCTTGGCACAGGGCAACATGTGCACTGGAGCCCTCATCAGACCTGGCACAGGGTAAGATGTGGCCCGGAGCCCTCATCACCCCTCGACAGCCTTGGCACAGGGCAACATGTGCACTGGAGCCCTCATCAGACCTGGCACAGGGTAAGATGTGGCCCGGAGCCCTCATCACCCCTCGACAGCCTTGGCACAGGGCAACATGTGCACTGGAGCCCTCATCAGACCTGGCACAGGGTAAGATGTGGCCCGGAGCCCTCATCACCCCTCGACAGCCTTGGCACAGGGGAAGATGTGCCCTGGAGCCCTCATTGTCCCTCGGCAGCCCTGGCACAAGGTGAGATGTACTCTCCCAGGGGCCCCTGGAGGTGCTGGCAGCAGAGGAGCCAGAGATGTTCCACTCGTTGTGCCCTCAATTAGCTGGGCTGAAGTGGAGATGGGGAGGAGTTGGGAAGAGGCTGCCGGAGCTAAGGACGCGTCCTGGGACCGCACAAGGGGGACATTGTTCAGCTGCGGCGCAGCTGGGAGGCAGGAAGCTGCTCCCCTCCTCCCCTGTCCCCATGGGACACAGCCCCCTCCCGCGGGGGGCCCAGACAGGGAGCGATGGGCACCCGCCTGTGGCATGGCCCAGGGAGATGGAGCAGGAGCTGCTGCCAGCAGCGCCAGCAAGGAGCCAGCCCTGAGCCCTGGCTTGCCCTGCTGAGACCCTGCTGTGCCTCGGCCTGAGAACAGGACAACCCCAAAGGCACACTGGCAGAGCCACAGCTCTCTGGGGCTGGCAGGGGCAGCTCTACACTGTGCCCAGCCCAGGNTGACCCGCACCCCAGCCCCTTGCTGTGCCAGCCCTGGCACTCCAGCGTGGTGAGCAGGGCCAGGACAGAAGGCAAGAAGGGAAAGCTGGGGTGGGGGTTTGCTCAGAAATAGGGACAGAAACCCCCTCCTGCGGGCAGGTGCCAAGGGGCTCTGGAGGGATCCCATCCCACTCTGCCCTCCCCTTCCCCTGTGGGGTCCCTTGTTCACCCTCCAGGCACGCAGGGGCTCACCCCAGCCCCATCTGCCAGCGCTGCGAAGGCTCCAGAGCCCTCAGCAGCCCTGGCACAGGGTAAGATGTGGCCCGGAGCCTTCATCAGCCTTCATCAGCCCTGGCACAGAGTAAGATGTGCATCAGAGCCCTCATCAGCCCTCATCACTCCTCGACAGCCTTGGCACAGGGTAAGATGTGCCCTGGAGCCCTCATCAGCCCTGGCACAGGGTAAGATGTGCCCCGGAGCCCTCATCACCCCTCGACAGCCTTGGCACAGGGCAAGATGTGCCCCGGAGCCCTCATCACCCCTCGACAGCCTTGGCACAGGGTAAGATGTGTCCCAGAGCCCTGATCAGCCCTGGCACAGGGTAAGATGTGCCCCAGAGCCCTCATTACCCCTCAGCAGTCCTGGCACAGGCTAAGATGTGCCCCAGAGCCCTCAGCAGCCCTGGCACAGGCTAAGATGTGCCCTGGAGCCCTCATTGTCCCTCGGCAGCCCTGGCACAAGGTGAGATGTACTCTCCCAGGGGCCCCTGGAGGTGCTGGCAGCAGAGGAGCCAGAGATGTTCCACTCGTTGTGCCCTCAATTAGCTGGGCTGAAGTGGAGATGGGGAGGAGTTGGGAAGAGGCTGCCGGAGCTAAGGACGCGTCCTGGGACCGCACAAGGGGGACATTGTTCAGCTGCGGCGCAGCTGGGAGGCAGGAAGCTGCTCCCCTCCTCCCCTGTCCCCATGGGACACAGCCCCCTCCCGCGGGGGGCCCAGACAGGGAGCGATGGGCACCCGCCTGTGGCATGGCCCAGGGAGATGGAGCAGGAGCTGCTGCCAGCAGCGCCAGCAAGGAGCCAGCCCTGAGCCCTGGCTTGCCCTGCTGAGACCCTGCTGTGCCTCGGCCTGAGAACAGGACAACCCCAAAGGCACACTGGCAGAGCCACAGCTCTCTGGGGCTGGCAGGGGCAGCTCTACACTGTGCCCAGCCCAGGGAAGGGGACAACTCCAAAGCCACAGCTCTCTGGGGCTGGCAGGGGCAGCTGCTTGCTGCTCTGTCACCTTGCCAGGCTCCCGAGGGCTGACCTGACCCCCGGTGCTGTGCTGGCTCCTGCTCCTTGTGCCATGCTGGGGTGAAACCAAACAGCCTTGGCACCAAGTAGAGCCAGGGCCTCGTCCCACTTCAGCAGCGAGGCAGGGCAGGCCTGAGGAACCCTGGGGGTGCTGGGGAAGGGCTGGAGCCAGGTTTAGGGACAAGAGGGAGAAAATGGAATCAAAACCTCCTTCACCTGTTGAGGGCCGAGGGCAGCCGGAACAAATGTCCCTTCTCCATGGGGAAGTTCCCCCAGGGCATGGTCCTGGGGAAGGAGAAACAGCAGAGCTCAGCTGGGGGGCAAGGGGTGAGGGGCACAGAGGGGCACTGCCTCAAGACAGGGAAGGCTGCCAGTGGAGAGGCCGAGGGTGTCTTGGGGGACATCTTTTGGCACTGCAGAGCCAGAGCCAAGCTAGGCAGCTCTTTGGAAGAAGGATTAAAGCCCTCCTGAGCCTGAGGGGAGGACTTTGCGGTGGCACTCATGGTGAGAGGCTCCCAGGGCCAGCTCAGAACTCGAGGGGCTGCAGGAGGGCAGCTGTGGCTGCTAAGAGTGGTGAGGGCATGTGACAGCACCTCTTCTCTTGGGGTGAAAAAACACAGCTCTGCCCTGGGAGGTCAGGAGAGTGGCAGAGAGGGGCCCCAGGGACGAGATGTGTTTGGGGACAAGGCCACAGCAGCAGCACTCTGGGCTGGCACCGAGGCGCCTGGTGGGGGACAAATTGCAAGACACAACATCAGCCTCCAGCCAAGGCTGGGGAGAAGGGACACAAGGGACCCCATGGCAGCTGAGCTGGGCACCAGGCACAGACAGGACAGTGTCCCTGGGAGGGTGGCACGGGCAGGAGGCCTGATGGGCAAGGGCAGTCTGGCAAACAAAGCCCAGGAGCCCTGAGTGACCTCCTGAGTGGCTCTGAGCTGTGGCTCACCAGGATCTGTGAGCTGGAGCCAGTGCTCAGGGCACACTCAGAGCAAGCCTGGGGGCACACTGAGGCTCTTGGACAGGCAGCCCTGGCCTTGCCTGCCCTTGGGGCCAGGGGCTGGAGCCAGCAGGGGCTCTGCTGCCCTACGGTTCACCTCGGGCAGGGGCCCTCTTCCTGGTGCCAGCCCAGGGAGCCACGAGGAAACCATTTCTTGGGAAAACCCCAACAGTGTAGGCAGCACCCAAAACACAAACCAGGGGACATCTGCCAGCCCCATCCCAAGCCCCCCCAGCGTTTCCCAGTCCAGTTTCTCCCTGCAGACTGCTGTGGGAAGCTGTGTAAAGGCTCCCAGCAGGGCTGAGACTGCAAGGAACTTGGCGGCACTGGGCCCCTGCCAGCCTGCCCGTGGTGCTTCTTGGCACAGGGCACAGCCCGAGCTGCAGCGAGCCCACAGGCAGGGGAGGCAGCAGGAGCCCAGCCAGGACACCCTGGGGGCTTTACCTCCTCCAGCTGGGCTCGGGTGGAGGTGACAGGTAGGTGGGTCCGTAGGGAGAGCTGTCGATGTGAGACTTGTTAAGGACCAGCAAGAGCCAGGGCTGAGCAGGGGCAGAGCAGACACCTTCTGAGCCCCTGCCTGCTAGCGGTGACCCCAGGCTGGGGCCCTGCCAGGCTGTGCTGCCATTTGGCCAGGCCTGGCCAGGCTGGAGATGGGGAGAGGAACCTCCTGAGGTTCAAGCAGGGCGAGTGGAGGCTCCTGCCCCTGGGGAGGAATCCTGGCAGCAGGACAGGAATCCTGGCAGCAGGACAGGGCAGAGACCTGCTGGGGAGTAGATCCAGAGGGAAGGACCTGGGATTGCTGGGGGTCAGCAAAGTGTCCTCGTGGCCAAGAAGGCCCCAAGGGTCTGCTGGGCTCCCCCATTGCAGAGAGCCTGGGAGACACTACAGAGAGTCCAGTGGAGGCTGGGAAGGTGCTGAGGGAGCTGGAGCAGCTCTGTGAGGAGGAAGAGCAAAGCTGCTGTAGGTCTCTGCCGGAGCAGGGGGGTTGGGGGAGAGGATTCCCAGGGGTCCCTTCCCACTCGCCCCATGCTGGGGTTCTGTGTAGTCCTGAAAAGATGAGCACAGGGAGCACTGGGAGCAGGGCAGGCTGCCCACTGCTGCCCGCCACTGCCTGCTGCTGCCCACCATTGCCCGCTGCTGCCCACCACTGCCTGCTGTTGCCCGCCGCTGTCTGCTGCTGCCCACTGTTGCCTGCAACTGCCCACCATTGCCTGCCACTGCCAGGTGCTGAGGGAGCTTGCCTGCTGTTGCCTGCCACTGCCTGCCATTGCCAACTGTTGCCTGCTGGTGCCCGCTGGTGCCCACTGTTGCCCACTACTACCCGCTGCTGCCCGCCGCAAGGATATCTGGCGCACGTAGCGGCGCAGGGGGGACACCATCCGGCGCGGGTCCCTCTGCACCCTCTCCACCAGGCCGTGGTGCCGAGTGCTGCGTGCCGAGTCCAGCGGCGAGTGCAGGGGGCCCTGCGGGGGGAGACAGCAGAGTCAGCCCAGCCCCGGCTGAGAGGGAAGGGGCTCAGAGCAGCCCCCCGCAGAGCGGGGGCCAGGCAGTGGGATCAGAGAGCAGCCCCTCCTGCACTCCTGCCCATGCCAAGGCTCTTCCTCCTCTTCCCCCTGTCCTGATGCAGCTGTTGATGCCCACTGACACGGCACTGAGGGTGACAGCCCCCAGGCCCTCCCGGGGCTCCCCAGGGCAGAGGGTGGGTGCTGCTCACCTGGAAGTCGGAGACGCCGCTGCCGATCTGGTTGACGTTGGGCAGGGAGCCGCTGTAGTAGGGCCCCCGGCTGTGAGCCAGCCTCAGCTTCTGTGCCTGCAGCTGGGGCCAGGGTAGGGGAAGCAGGTCAGGGGGTGCCAGGGGCACCCCAAGGTGCTGGGGTGTGCCCCAAGACATCCCCATCCCATCCCACTGCGGTACCCTCACCCCTGCCCTCCCACAGCCAAGCCTCAAACTTCCCCCACATATGGTACCGAGCCTCTGGGGCATCCCATGAGAGCCCCCCAGGTGAGGCACATCCAACCCTGCCAGCCTCAGGCCTCGTGTGGGGCTCGAGGTGATGCCATCTCCCTGCTCTGAAGCCACCAAGTGCAGAGGAGGCCCCACAAGGGACTTTCCTTCCTCGGTGGGTGCTGCGGGGCAGGAAGGATTCAGCAATCACTCTGCCACAGGCTGTGGCACATCCCTGGAGCAGGAGCTGAGCTGAGCCTGCATCCTCCCAAAACTGCTGAAGCCTCCTGTGCCCCCCTGAAATGGCTCTGTGGGGCGAGCATGAAGGGTTCCCTGGCATGGCACAGCTCAGCACGGCTCAGCACAACTCAGCTCAGCAGCCCAGTGTTGCCCAAGGCCGAGGGAAGGAGTCAGGG
Organism: Ramphastos sulfuratus; assembly: GCA_013399055.1. Taxonomy (NCBI): domain Eukaryota; kingdom Metazoa; phylum Chordata; class Aves; order Piciformes; family Ramphastidae; genus Ramphastos; species Ramphastos sulfuratus. Next base: position 81,784 of record WBNM01027952.1, on the reverse strand, counting down.
CAAACCGCAGGCAAGAGATAACTGGGGGTAGGAAAACCCCCAGCAGAGGAGAGCCAGGTCCTGGTGCAGTGCCAGCACTGAGACAGCCCCAGGAGCTCCCTCTTGACCCACAGCCAAGCTGGGCAGGAGTCTGCCCCCCCAGGAACAGAGCAGGGGTTTGTCCCCCAGGAGCAGAGCAGGGGGTTGCCCCCCCAAGAGCAGAGCAGGAGTTTGCCCCCCCAGGAGCAGACCAGGGGTTTGCCCCCCAAGAGCAGAGCAGGGGGTTGCCCCCCCGCCAGGAGCAGAGCAGGGGGTTGCCCTCCATGCGCAGAGCAGGGGGTTGCCCCCACCAGGAGCAAAGCAGGGGGTTGCCCCCCCCCCCCCCCCCAGGAGCAGGCTTCCTCAGTGCTGCTCATACCCCACAAAGAGGCAAGGACTTCACCGCCCTGGCCAGGCCTTCATCACTCCTGGCTCTCATCATCCCCTCCAGCACAAGTTGTCGTCCCATTCCCTGGCTCCAGCATCCCACCAGGGAAGGCTTTTGCTGATCCAAATCCACAAAGCCAAGGCCAAGTACACATAAATCAAGGTAGATCCAGGGGAATCAAAGCCCAGAGGGTCCCCAGAAGTCCCTAAGCAGCCCCAGGCACCAGCACTCATCAGTGCTCAACAAATCCAGGGGACAGAGGAGATGAAGCACGAAAAGCAGCTCGGGAACAGGCTGCAGGCAGCAAACCTGCAAATTCCCAAGCTTAAGATCAGCAAAATCCAGATCCAGGGGAAGGAAAAAAAAAAATACAAAACACAAACCAACAACCTAAAAAAAACCCAAGCAGGGAGCTGCAGGCAGCAGCTGGCCGCAGCGGCACCGCAGGATTAGTGCGAGGAGTTCGGGGTTTAAGGTCTTGGGATCCTGCTCGGCTCTCCCAGCAGGGTCCCTGCGGGAGCGGCGCAGGCAGCCCAGGCCGAGGCAGGCAGCAAACCTGCCCGGAAAACCCTGCAGGAAACACCGAGTGGAGCCCGAGAGGAGCTGACACAGCCCCACGGGGGAGCGAGGGGCCCCGGAGCTGGGCAGCAGCCCCCCGGTTGGTGCGACAGGAAAGGCCAAGACGAGCTGCTGGGGCGACAGCCAGCACCGGTTCCGCGCCCGTGGGCAACGACTGTGGTGACCCCCGCGGCTGGGACCCACCTTGGCACCGGCTCTCGGGGCTGCCAATGCCGTGTGCAAGGAAGAGACTCCCGGAGGCAGCGTCCCGGGACAGGGAGCAGGGAGGACACCGCCGCACTGCTGCTCATTAACCTGCTGTTTGCTGTGCAAACACAGGCAAGAGGCTCCGCTCCGAGCCGTCCGGGGATGAGCAGCTCCCCGCAGCCGTCCCGGCGATGAGCGCCGCAGAGCCGCTCGGCTGCTAGCCCTGCCTTGCCCGCGGCGACCGCGGCTGGCCCCACCTCGCTCCCTCGGGGTCGCCAGGGGCTTGTCCCTGTCAACCCCTGTGCCAGCCTCGGGGAGAGGCCACGGGACAGATTGTGGCTGTGAGGTCACCGCTGTCTCACCAGACCCAGGGTGCTAGCAGGGTTTTTCCATCCAACACCCCCTGATGGGTCCTGCTGCCCTCTTCTGCACCCCACAGAAGAGTTTGGGTTGGAAGGGGCTGTCTGGGACAGGGACAGCTCCACTGGACAGGTTGCTCAAGGCCTCATCCAGCCTGGCCTGGAACACCTCCAGGCTTGGAGCATCCACAGCTTCTCCGGACAACCTGTTCCAGTGCCTCACCCACTCACAGGGAAGGATTTCTCCCTAATGCCCAGTCTAGGTCCACCTTCTTCCAGCCTGAAGCTGCCACCTCTCCTCCTGTCACTTCTGGCCTGCATCCAGAGCCCTTCTCCAAGGGGCTGGGGGTGACCCTCAAGCCTCTGTCACCTGGCTGAGCCTCTCTGTGTCCCCTGCTGTCCCAGCTCTCCCGCACCAGGCAGGGACCCACAGCACTGCAGAGCCCCATTGGCACTGTGGGCACAGCCCACCCTGCCAAGCTGCAATCTGTCCAGGCCTTCGGGTTGGCAAAGCACCGCAGGGACCCAGCTGGAGCCCCTCAGGCCAGCGCTGAGCAGAACACAAACCAAAGCTCAGTGCCCCCTGACAGCTTCCTCTGCCCAGCAAGCTTCTGGGGTCACAGGGCAACATGCCCAGCCTCCCTGTCCCGCTGTCATCCCCGAGCAGCCCTCCTGCCACCCTTGCCCAGAAGCTGCCAAGTGTGGCAGCTTTGCCCACTCAGGCTCTCAGGCTCCAGCCACACTAAATTTAAGCATCTCCAGGGATGCTGCTTCCCGCAGAAGCCTGCTGATGGGTGGGAAGGTCCAACTCAACCCTACTCAATGCTCAGGGACAGACACTGCAAGCCCCAGGGCTGGTGGAGCATGGCCTGGCAGGGGTGACACGGGGTCGTGGCACAGCAGGAGCCCGTCCCAGAGCTGCGGGCCTGGGCATCTCCTCCTCACTCCCACGGTAAGAGGGAGTGAGAGCCCAAACACTCCGGTGCCAGGCAGCACCTGGGAATGGAGGAGGATAGCAGGACCCAGGGGCCAGAGTCAGCCACGTGCAAGCCCTGACCAAGAAACGCACAGACCAAAGAAATCCAAATAAACCCTGAGGAAGGAGAAGCGAGGTGCAGGCGAGCAGCTGGAGGAGCATTTCCATCGGGGGAGCCTTCTCTCAGCCCCTCGGCAGCCCCAGGATCCCAAATGCAGATGCAACCCCCAGCCGCGGGGTGAGGCTCCATCCAGATCCATCTCTGCACCCCCAAAAACCCTCCCAGCCCCTTTGGGCACCTGCCCTGAGCCCCCAAACTCCTTGCTGAGCCCCCATCCACCCTGCAGTCCTGCTGCCCTCGAGAACTCCCCCTCCTTCTGCATCCCCTCAAGCTTCCCTGAACCCCAAGTCCCTTGCACCCCCAAGCCCACTCATCACTCGCAGAGCTCCCAGCCCCCTCTACCTTCCCAGTCTCCAGTCACTCTTCGGCCGTCTCACAGCTCACAGCCCTCCCGCGTTCCCCTTGGACTCTCATCGCAGCCCCCGGCCCCCTCCGGCTCCCCACGACCCCCCTAGCTCCGCACAGCCTTCAGCCCCGCCACGACCCCCACGCCTCTCCTGGCCGCNCACCTCCTCGAAGGCCGCCGTCTCCTCCGCCTGCCGCTGCTTCTGCAACGCGATTTTCTCGCTAAACTTCCGCGGGTTCGAAGCGCCGGCACCGGCCGAGGAACCCGCACCGGGCCCGGGCCCGGCCCCCGCACCCGCCGCCGCCATCTTCCCTGCTCGGGCCGCTCCGGCCGCCGCCGCTGCCACCGTCGCGCAAGGCACGCTGGGAAAGGGAGTCCCCAGAAGGGGCACTGCCTATGGGCATTCAGGGCAAGCAGACTACATCTCCCAGCACCCTCCGCGGCGCAACCGCAGGGGCTGTGGGGAAATGGAGTCCTCAGCTTCTCTATCGACACCAGCAGGGGGCGTCCCCCCCGCCGTGCGCTGGGCGGGACCGACTACAACTCCCGGCATGCACCACGCAGGGTTGCGCTTGCAGGGGCCGGGGCCGGGGCCGGGGCCGGGGCAGCGGTGCCGCGGGCGGGGCGGAACAGGGTGCGATGGAGCGAGGGGGAGCACAACGCAACGGAGGGGCCCGGGCACACCCCCACAAGGCAGGGGACCCCAGGAAGACAACCCGAAATAGAAGGGCCTGGGAGGGTGATGCACACCCCTAGAATGAGGAGGCCCCGCGGTAGGGGTCCGCAGGACGGGGTGTGAGGTGATGCTACCCGGCGTCAGTGCTCGGTGATAAAGCGGGGAGGGGAGTTAATGCAAGGTTACCCAAACCATGGCTGGGAACGGAGAGCGCCTCCCTCCTCCCTTATGCCCTAAAATTGTGAGGGTGGAGAGGTGGACACCTCCCCCCAACAGCAGATATAGGCCAGGGGAGGGGACACACATACTGTGACCCCCTCCTCAGGCACTGCCATTGCCTCTCAGTATGGTGCCCCCCTCCTTCCACGTTACTGTGCCTGTCGCCAGCATTGTGCCACTCCCCTCCTCCCAGCCCTCCCAACGTTGTTCCCTGCCCCCCCAAGGCCAGGACAGGCAGCACCGTCAGGTCCAGTCCTTTATTTGCTTCATCCACAACCCCTCTCCACTTGGAGGGGGGTCCAAGGTGGGGGCCAGGGCTGTGCACCCTGGGGCACCCATCTACACTGTAAGAGCACTTGTGGGTGTGCAGTGGGGGGACACAATTGCTCACCTCCCCACACATACTCTGGAGTCCCATGGTGGGGGACAGCACCAATCCCCTTGTGCAGGTGGGGAAGTGTGCTGAGGGGCTGAGCCTCACTGGTGTGGGGGGTCCCAGCAAGCAGATTCGTCCCACGCCAGCCCTGGGGTGCACAGGGTGGGTGGGAACAGCTCCTGAAGTGGTACTTTGGCACAGAGACTGGGGGGGTGCAGAGGGAAGATCCCCCCCCCGAGGGAGGCAGCATCTCAGATCTTGACGAAGAGAATGGCAGTGACGAGGGCAAAGCCAGCGAGGAGCAGGATGACTTTGGGGACGCGATGCTGGGGGACCCCCAGTTCCTGGGGCAAAATCTCCAAGAAAGTGATGTAGAGGAAGGTCCCAGCTGCCAATCCCTCCAATACCCCCCGGCACAGCCTCTGCCGCGGCCCTGCGCCCGCTGCCACCACCGTCCCCAGCCCAACGCCCAAAGGGGACATCATGGCGAAGAGGATCAGGCAGGCAGCCACGGCAGGGGGGCGCAGGCGGCCCCGCAGCAGCTTCAAGGCCAGGCTGAAGGCCACAGCACATTTGTGGAGCAGCAGGGCCAGGCAGACCCTCAGCACAGCTCCCTCAGCCTCCTGCAGCCCCAGCGCCAGCCCCTCCAGGACGGAGTGGAGAGCCAAGGCCAGCACCAGTAACCCTGCCCTGATGGCCCCCCGGGCACTGGTAACAGCAGCAGCTTGTGGCACTGGGGTCTGGATGGAGCTGGTGGTGGGCAGCAGGGCTCGGGTCTCCTCTGACAGGACTGGAGGCTCTCGCTGTGCCAGCGCAACCTGCTCCAGCACCAGCACCAGGAAGAAGCCCATGGCCAGGATGAACTCGGCCAGGGGGAACTGCAGCTGTGATGGTGAGAAGAAAGGAGGGGGGTGGTGGTCAGGGACTGCCTGCACCCGGCCCTGCCTGCACCCAGCCCTGTCTGCGCTGGGGAAGGAAGCTGGACATGGAGGCTGGCAGGAAGCCATGAGTGGAGGGAGGATCTTTCCATGAGTCACGGTGGGACACTGAGCGACCTCCCAGCTGGCCTGGACCCATCGTCCCCTCCTGGCTGCTCCACCACCACCAGCTCAGCCTTGCCAGTTCCACCCCCACAGTCACATCCCCTCTGTCCCATCCTCACTGTCCCATCCCTGGGACCCCATTCCCACTGTTCTCATCTGCTCATCCCATCCCCACCATTCAAACTCCACTCTCCCCCCCACATCCTGTTCCTGCTGTCTCCTTCCCCACTGTCCCCTCCTGGCTTCTCCACCACCACCATCTCAGCCTTGCCAGTTCCACCCCCACAGTCACATCCCCTCTGTCCCATCCCTGGTACTCCATTCCTACTGTTCTCATCTGTTCATCCCATCCCTGCCATTCCATCCCATTCCTGCTGCCTCCTTCCCCACTGTCCCCTCCTGGCTGCTCCACCAGCTCCTTCCCTGCTGTCACCTCCCCATGGTCTGCCCCATGTCCCTGATGTTCCCTTCCCCAGTATCCTGTCCCTACTGTCTCCCTCCCCATCAGCCCATGCTCTCATCTTCCTCCTTTTCATCCCATCCACACTGTTCTGTCCCCATTGTCCTCTCCCCATACTCACATTCCCACCATCTCTTCTCTGCTGTCCCTGTCCCTCTCCCCCCCACCCAGTCCTCCCCCATCCTGCCCCCTCTGTCCCCCTGCCAACCCAGCCAGAGCTGCTGGCTCCAATCCTGGTGACAGGGACACCTCCAGGGCTGAGCTTGGGTCCCCCTGGGCAGTGTCCCCAATGGGTCAGGATGCTGGAGTTGGGGGGGGGGGGGGTCCTGGGTGCTCACCGTGACACGCAGCCCCTCCAGTGCCGCGTTGATGCTGTCCAGGTAGTCAGGCAGGAGGTCGAGCAGGCAGGTGCCCAGGAAGACACCACCAGCGAAGCAGCTCACCAGGCTGAGCACTGGGCCACGGGGGTCTGCGGGGCAGGAGAGGGGGTGGCTGAGACCCCTTCTGAGACCCTCACCACAGCCTGGCACCCCATGACCTGCTGGGTGACAGCCCAGCCCCCAGCCCATGCTCAGGATTCTCTGGATCCCTGAGATTTCCCAGAGCCCTCCTTTGGGCTTCCCAGGACAGCCCAGGCAATCCTGGGGCCCACAACCCCCTGAGACCCCCCTCTGTGGGACATCCTGGATACTCCCAGTCTCCCTGGGACTCAACATGGACCCCCTAGACCCAGATACCCCAGACCCTTCTGAACCCCCCAAACTTCTCCGACACCCAAAACTTCCCAAGACCCCCTCCAAATCCCCAGTATGTCCCTGACACCCTGTGCCCCTCAAGACCTCCGGATCCCTCCAGACTCCCTGGGACAACCCCAACAGCCCCAAGTCCCCGAAACCCCCCGAACCCATGGGGTCCTTCCTCCCCCGGTCCCCCTAGACCTCCCATTCTCCCCGGTGCCAGTACCGGCGGAACTGGGGGGGTGTCGGAAGCAGCAGAGCGGGGCGAGGCCGCAGGCGAGGGGCAGCAGCAGCAGCAGCACCAGGGAGCCCAGTTTGACCTCCAGCCCGGGCGAGGGGCGCAGGCTCATCCCGGGGCTCCAGGCCAGCTCCTCCATCACGGTCCCGGTCCCGGTCCCGACTGCCGCCGCCATCCCGCCCGGATTCCGATGCGGGACCTTCAGCACCGACCACGGTAGAAGCTCGGACCCGCCGCCGTGGCCTCGATCGAGTCTGGCATCCCCGGGACGAGCCGGAGCTGCGGCGGGACGGCAGCGTCAGAGCGGCCGGTGCCGCCTCCCGGCCCCAGTGACTCACGCACGCAGCCTACCCCTCCGGCCCCGGCGTGGATCTCCCCCGGACCGGGGCCCTCAGCGCCGGCAGTATCGCGGCAGAGAGATCCCCAGAGCGGGGAATGGCCCGGGACGGCAGTGGACCGGCTCCAGGACCGGGATCAAGGATCGGTGATCTGGGACCGGGATCACGGACCAGGACGGAGTCCCGATCCCGGGCCCTGATCCCGGTCCCCAGTCCCCATCCCGGTCCCCGTCCCAGTCCCCGGCTCCCATCCCAGTCCCGCCGCCCCTCACTCACCGCTCTCTGCGCGGTGTCCGCGTCCCCGGTGCTCCGGCGGCGGGGAGCAGTCACCGCACGGCGCAGCCAATAGCGGCGCAGAAAGCTCCGAAGGTTCCGCTGAGTGACGCGAGCCGCAGCCAATAGGAAGCGAGGCACGCGGGCGCCGTGCCGCTGTCCCGTGTCCGGCTCCGCCGGGGCGGGTCGGTTCCCCACCACCATCGTCGACGTCATTCTCTCTCTACCCACGGGTCCCGTTACTGAATCTGAAGTCCCCCTCGGCTGCAGCGAACCGGATCAGTCCTGGGGGCCCGGTTCCCGTGCGACCCCGCCAGCTTGCTGCTCCCCGGTGCCTCCGGGACACGGTACGGGGCTAGCCGCAGCCCCTGGCCCGGCTTTCCCTGGTAGCCCGGCCGGATGCGCCGTGCCCTCCCCTCCAGACACAATTCCCGGTTCCCGGTAGAAGCGGGAAAGCCCCGAACCACGCCAGGGGCGGGGGAAGCCGGTGCCAGGCTGCGGGGGTGGGACTTGGCTGGGTTTGCCCAGGATACCGGAGATCCTGGAGCGCGGCCCCGGCAGCGGGCGGAGGCAGCTGCGCAACCGGGAAGCAAAGCGGCAGCCGGGAGAGCCCGAGGAGTGCCAAGAAAGGGGGAAGGTACATCCCGTTCCCGCTGCACCGGGGCACGGAGCGGGCAGAGGGGCCCGCGGCCCCTTGCCGGGACCAGTACCGGCAGACAACACCGGCTCCGGAGAGTTCCCGAGCACCCAGCGCAGGGTCCTGCCCCCCGAGCTCATCCCTCAGCCTCGGCGATGGAGCCGGAGGCCCCGGAGCCGCAGGACGAGCTCTTCCCGGGCAGCAGCTTCCTCGACCCCCCCTTCCGGGGCTGGCGGCTCCCGGAGGATGCCGTGAGTCGGTGACGCGGGGGGAGCAGAGCAGTGGGGACCCTCCTAAGTGACGTTGGGGTTTGGGGGCGGGGGCTGACCCCCATGTTCCCACCCAGCCCCTCTCTGTGTCCCCAGGACAGCAAAGCCGAGGAGCTGCTGCAGCTGGCGGCGAACCCCGATGACGTCTGCGGCCTCGGGGGCCACCACCTCCCCTCCCCGGACCCCAAGCGACCCGAGGACTCCACCCCCACCCCCCTCTACGAGGTGGTTTGCGACCTCAGCGCCCCCCTGAACGGCGGCGGCGTCTCCATCCAGCTGGGTCAGTGAGGTCCGGACGGAGGGCGAGGCTCAGTCCGGGGCGGGGAGGGAGCAGGATCGGATCCTGCCGGTGCCGGGCAGGAGCTGAGCGGCTGCCCAGGGTCGGGGAGGATCGGGCAGTAGAAGGGCTCCTTTCCTCCTCCCCAGCAGAGGACTGGCTGTGCCCTGCACTGCTCCCCAGCTCCTGCATCATCAACGAGCTGCCCCTGCCGGCCCCCAGCCCCACGGTGAGTCCCTGCTGCCCCCCCTTCCCCGTGTGCCCTCCACACCACGAGACACCCCCAGCCCCACGGGGAGTCCTTTCAGCCCACTCCACGTCCCCACGTGTCCCATCACAGCAGCTTCGCCTGACAGAGGAGGAGAAGCGGCTGCTGGCACAGGAGGGGGTGACACTGCCCAATGCCCTGCCCCTCACCCAGGTGGGTTGGGGGAACTGGGGGGATGGATGGGGGTGCCATGGGGCAGAGGTCACCCTCGGACCCCTCTCCTCAGGCTGAGGAGCGGATCCTGAAGAAGGTGAGAAGGAAGATCCGGAACAAGCAGTCGGCCCAGGACAGCCGGCGCAGGAAGAAGGAGTATCTGGACGGGCTGGAGAACAGGTGGGTGCTGGTGGCACCACAAGCTGGCACATTACCCAGGTCACCCAGGCCACCAGCCACAGCCCCTCACTCCTCCCCATGTCTGCCTGGCCAGGGTGGCTGCGTGCTCAGCCCAGAACCAGGAGCTGCGGAATAGAGTCCAGGAGCTGGAGAAGCTCAATGGGTGAGTGTGGCATAGTGCCAGGATGGAGCACAGGAACAGGCAAGGTGCTGGGATGGGGCACAGGGAAGGAGGGGACATCAGCACAAGCAGCTGTCACCCTTTGTCCTGCAGGTCTCTGCTGCGGCAGCTGCAGGCACTGATCAAGCAGACCTCCAACAAGGCTGCCCAGACCAGCACCTGTGCCCTGGTACGATGGCACACACATCATGATGCACCCACCAGTGTCCCCCCACCTGCTGGCAGCACTCAAGGACACTCAACCCCTGTCCCTCCCCGGCAGATCCTGCTCCTGTCCCTGGGACTCATCCTCTTCCCCAGCTACAGCCCTTTCCGCCAGCGGCTGCAGGGCAGCCAGGATGGGGAGAAGCCCACTGGAGGTAATGGCACCTGTGGGCATCCTGGGGGACACTGGCTACAGTTTTCCCCACCCCAGCACTGCCCAGCTCAGTGTTCCCTGTTCCCACAGTGATTTCCAGGCACATCCTGACCCGAGGGGAGCTGCTAGGACCAGCTGGAGAATCCCAGTTCCCTGTGCCAGGGTGGCTTTGGGTGGAGGAGCCAGGACCTGCAGCTGCCATGGAGGATGGAACTGGGGAGGTGCACAGGGATGTGAAGCTCCTCCCTGATGGGGAGCTGGGCACCAACTCTTCAGACCAGGCCACTCCAGGGGACATGGAGACAGCAAACCAGGGACATGGGGATGAGATGTGACAAGCAGCAGAGAGCAACCCCCCAGGATGGGGGCAGCAGTGGGGGCACATTCAACCCAGCCCAAGCAGGGAGTGCCAGGTGTGCCCCCTGGTGAATAAACCCAAGCTGGTTTGCATCCCAACGCATATCAGAGGGTTGGTGCTGCCCATGGTGGGGTTGTGGGGCATGAGGACCCTCCCAAGACTCCCAGAGAGTGTGAAGCTAGTGGCACAGTCATGTCACTTCCACCCTCCTGGGCACAAATACCAGCATTGCTCTGGTGACCACCACCAGCATTTATTACACATCACACTCCCCGAGGATCCCCAGCAGGGCACCCCTCAGCCAGCCCACAGGACATCCCGGTGGCATCCAGGGCAGCTGCTGGCAGAGTCTTGTGCCCACGGAGCAGGGCAGGGCCCACCACAGGCACTCCCGTTCCTGCTGCTGCCCAAATGGCAGTGGTGAGTGGGCAGAGCCCAGGCTGCAGAGCCCTGCTAAATAGACTCGAGCTGCTTACGAACCTTCTCAAGGGCCTTCCTGTCCAGCACGCGCTGGCGGCACACCACCAGCACGGCAAAGAGGGCAGCCACACACATCATGGTGCCCACGAACCGCCAGAAGATGTGAGCTTCCATCACCGCCGAGCGGCACCTGTGCCAGCAGGGAGAGTCAGCAACGGGCCCGGGAACGGCCTCACCCCCCCAGCCCCAGTCTGCCTCCTCCTGACCCTCCTCACCTTTTGAAATCGTCCTTCTTGGAGGTGGCACAAGTGACCTTCTCAACGAACCCCGTGGGCCTGCACTCCGTCATGGACTTCTGCAACCCAAATGGTCCTGTCAGAGGCTGCGTGGGGGGCAGCATCTGCACCCCGACGCCGCCGGCCCCGGGCTGGGCGCGGTGGGGCCTGGCCCGCCGAGTGAGGTGCGGAGCACGCTCAGCCTCACCGTCTGGAAGCTGGAGCAGCGGGCGCACTCCTGCACCACCACGTAATCCTCCACCCGCCAGCACTGCGTGGCCGTCACCGGGCTCGCTGCGGGAGACAGAACGACGGCTGAGGAGTGCCCAGCCCGGAACACACCGAATCCGGCCGGGAGATCAGCGGTCTCCGACTGCCCGCGCCCCGCCGATGCCCAGACCTGCACTCACCCGACCGCTTCTCGTCATTCACCGCCATCGCCGCCGCTGGCCTGTGGAGAGAGCAGAGTCGCCGTGAGGGCTCAGCTCCGGTGCCGGCTGGGCCACAATTTCCCCCGCTTCCAGCCCCGGCTTCACCCTCGACTACCCGCTCACCGCAGCCCGCAGACCAGAGCGCCCAGGACGGCGTAGAGGACGCAGCACCGCGGCCCGGGGAGGCTCTGGGGCCCCATGGGCGCAGCGGAGCTACCGGGTCGGGCCCTGCGTCTGTGGCGGCGCCGCCATCTTGAAGTGCGGGGGCCGCTGGGAAGCGCCGCGAGGGGCAGGGTCCCGTGAAGGGGTGGGGACTGGGGGTTGGGCGGGGCCTCATCGCCAGGGTGCCAGAGGGGGCGTGGTCTATGAGAGGGCGTGGCTCTGCACCGCCCCAGCGCCGCCGCGCTTTCGCCGCTCGCCCCATCCCGCCCCGTGTCCGTCCCCGGTTCCGCCGCTCCCGGCTCCGTCCGTCCGTGTTCCCTCGCCCCGCCCCTCCCGTCCCCAACACAGACACCGGAGACAGGGCAAGGCACAAGCTGGGCTTTATGGCACAAGGTGTGGACTGAGGGGGGTCAGCCCTGTTACCACCCCCCAGCCAGTCCCGGAGCTCCCCTGCGAAGTGCGTCGTGTCGGTTCCCCAACCCCCAGAGAGGCGCCCGCGCTGCACCGGGGCAGGCAGGGGAAGCGGTGGCGGCGGTGGGGGTCCGGTGGCTCTATGCCAGGGAGCATTTACCCCCGGCCTTCCTCGCGGGGCCGGGCTCCAGCAGGGGCCTGCTGCCGCTGGGGGCCTGGAAAAGGGAAGGGAGTGAGTCAGGGGGGGCGGGAGCAGAGGGGGTGTCCCCCACCCCCACCCCACATACTGCTTTCCGGGAGGATTTCTGCAGGATGTCCCGTGCCAGCATGCTGAAGGCCTGAGGAGTGAGGGGTGACAGTCAGCAGTGACCTCTCCCAGGGATGGGGATCCCTCCCACCACGAGGAGAGGAGTCTCGTGGCAAGGGGGAACCCCCTCCCCACCACATCTGGGCTGCCCTCACCTCCTCCACGTTCACGCTGGACTTGGCACTGGTCTCAAAGAAGCGGATCCCATGCTCCTTTGCCAACTGCAGGGACAAAGGGACCCTCCACCTTGCATCTGGATGCCAAAACAGGGGGGGCTAATGCCCGCAGTGCCCCCCACCCCACCATGCCCCCCCTCTACCTTCTCTGCCTCCTCGCGCTGCACTTTGCGCTTGCTCTCCATGTCACACTTGTTGCCGATCAGGAGACGCTCGACTCCAGCTGAGGCATTCTGCAGGCAGGGGAGGATGGGCACGACCCCCCCAGGACCTCCATGGCCCCCTCTAAGCCCCAGCCCCTGCCTGATGCTCTTCCATGCCTCCCCCCAGCCCCAACCCCTGTTCCTGCCTGCTCCCCTCCTTGATGCTCTTCCATGGCTCCCCCATCCCCTGCCCCTGCCTGTTCACCTCCTTGATACTCTTCCATGGCTGCCCCAGCCCCTGCCCGCTCACCTCCTTGATGCTCTTCATCCAGTTTTGGATATTTTCAAAGGATTTTGCATCGGTGATGTCGTACACCAGGATGATGCCCTGCCAGGACAGTGAGGTCAGCAGGGCAGGGACCCTCTGCCCCAGCTTGGGGGAGTGTGTGTCCTGTCCTCAGACTTCCCCCCCAGAGCAGCCCCAGCCCTTTGGGGTGCTGCTGTCACCCCCCTGCCGTACCACAGCTCCACGGTAATAGGCTGTGGTGATGGTTTTGAAGCGCTCTTGTCCTGCCGTGTCCCTGTAGAGAGACAGAGCAGGGGGGTGGGGGTGAGCGCGGTTTAGCCTGAAGTGAGAGGGGGGTCCCCAATTCCCCCCAACTTCCCCTCTACTCACCAGACCTGCAGCTTGATTTTCTTCCCATCGATGTCCACTGTCCGGATTTTGAAGTCAATCCCTGGGAAGGAAGGAGAGAGTCAGGGGATGGGGATGCTGAAGCAGCAGTTGCAACGGGAGGGGATGCCATAAACTGCTCCACTCCCAGCCCCAGTCTCCAGCTTCCCAGTAACCATCTGGCACCCCACGAAAGGGGAGGGGGAGCAAAGTCCAGGCCTGGCACTGGCTGCGGTGGGTGGGAGAGGGTCACTGAGGTCCCCAAGCCGGCTGAACATGGCATTCCTGATGGATGGCATCACCCAGCATTGGCTGCTGAGGGCAGAGGAGCTGGATGGAGCTGCCAGACCCCCTCCATCACATCAACCAGCCCCAAAGGTGGACAGAAACCCCCCCCAAAAAACTTTATCTCTGCACCTCCTTTTCTGGTCGCCCCTGTTTCAAGAGACAAGTGGAGGNGGGCTAATGCCCGCAGTGCCCCCCACCCCACCATGCCCCCCCTCTACCTTCTCTGCCTCCTCGCGCTGCACTTTGCGCTTGCTCTCCATGTCACACTTGTTGCCGATCAGGAGACGCTCGACTCCAGCTGAGGCATTCTGCAGGCAGGGGAGGATGGGCACGACCCCCCCAGGACCTCCATGGCCCCCTCTAAGCCCCAGCCCCTGCCTGATGCTCTTCCATGGCTCCCCCCAGCCCCAACCCCTGTTCCNAGGAGGAAGGGCTGGAGGGAGCTGGAGCCCCAAACTGGGATGATGATCGTGGGGGGCAGTCCCCGGGGGCTGGAGCCCCCGGACAGAAGGATGCTGGTGGGGCTCAGCCCGGACCCCGTCCCGGCTGGCAACCAGCGTGTCCGTGCTGGAGCTTCTGGCCTGGGCCGTGCTGGGGAGGCTGCTCCGGGCTCAGGAAATGGCTCCAGCAGCGCGGTGGAAACTCAGGAGGAGGAGGAGGAAGAGGAGGAGGAGGACGGGACGGTGAGCGCTGGGGTCCCGGTCGGTGGCGGCTGTGGGGCAGGACGAGCGTCGAGCCGTGGCCGGTATGACCGTGCCACGCCAGCTGCCTTCGTGGGGGAGGCCCTGGAAGTGGCTCGGCCCCGCTGGTCACCGGGCGGGACGAGGCAGGGAGCTGCCCCACGGTGCAGCCACGTCCTCGGTATCGCTCCCAGCGCCGGCCCCGTTCTCCCGCCGGGATGGCAGGCAGGCAAAGAAAAGAGCGGCGAGCGACGGGAGCCGTCCCTGCCGCCTCACTTCTGGTCCGGCCACCTCAGTGGGGACCCGAAGGGAGGAGTGGGGAGGGGAGGCCCCACTCCCGGGGTCGGGGCTCCCGGTGGAGGGTCCCGGGAAGGGAGGGGTTCCCGGGGGTGCAGCTCACGCACCGATGGTAGAGATGTAGGTGCTGGTGAAGTTGTCCTCGGCGAAGCGGATGATGAGGCAGGTCTTGCCCACGCCGCTGTCCCCGATCAGCAGCAGCTTGAAGAGGTGGTCGTAGGCCTTGGCCATGGCCCCTCCGCCGCCACCGGGACCCGGCCCGGCCCGGCCCCGGTCCCGGCTTCGGACCGCCCCCACTACAGGCGGAGACTCGCCCCGAGCCCGGCCCCTCCGCCATGGCGTCACCCCCGCGTGACGTCACCGCGGGGATCGCCCACGTCACGGCTCCCCGCGCGCCTCTCACCGCAGGCGCCCAGCCCACGACAGCGGCGCGACCATACCAACATGGCCGCCGCCGCCGCCCCCAGCACCCCTCCCAAGATGGCGGCGCAAGGCGGCAGCTCCTCACTTCCGCCCGTGCGGTAAACCCCGGAGCGGATATAGCTGCTCCTACTTCCGGTGGGGTCCCTTTTCGGTCGCGTCTGCCTCCACGCCAACATGCCCGTGAGTGTGGTCCCTATCCTGGGCCTCATCCCGTCCCGCCGATTCCGGAGCCCACCGAGGCCCAGTGCCGCGCCACAGCGGGGAGGAGGGTTGGGAGACGGGAGGCAGGCGTGGGCGAGTCCGGTTGGCGGCCCAGCGGGGCCGTAATCGCCGCCATCTCCGCGGCGGGGGCCCCCAAGATGGCGGTCGGGGCGCTGGGTGCTAACGGGGCCTTTATCCCCGCAGCTGGCGAAGGATCTGCTGCACCCTTCTCCTGAGGAGGAGAAGAGGAAGCACAAGAAGAAGCGGCTGGTGCAGAGCCCCAACTCCTACTTTATGGACGTCAAATGCCCGGGTAGGGCCATGGGCCGGTGCCGGGAAGAGGCGGGGGGAGCAGAACGCGTCTCGGGGTCCCTCCCGCACCCTCCTCAGCGCTCTCCGTTTTGCCCATAGGTTGTTACAAGATCACGACGGTGTTCAGCCACGCTCAGACCGTTGTGTTGTGCGTGGGCTGCTCGACCGTGCTGTGCCAGCCCACGGGGGGCAAGGCCAGGCTGACAGAAGGTAGGTAACGGACCCGGGACGGGGAGCTGGGAGGCAGCTTATAGGGGGGCCTTTGTTGCTCGGGGAGCTCCGGGGGGGAACACGGCGGGGTCTGGGAACCCGAGATGGCGCAGATGTGAATGTCGTGGACTGGAAGTTGAAAAGCCACTGGGTTATGGGCGGCTTGAGAACGAGGGTGGGCAAGGCAAAGTGAAAGCGGCTGGGCTCGGGCTGCAGAGGCGGAAACGGCGGCAGGGAGGCGATGCGGGGTCGGTGCCGCCGCTTCTGACCGCCCGGGTTTTGTTCTCTCCCTCTCCAGGCTGCTCTTTCAGGCGAAAGCAGCATTAGGGAGTGGGGATGGCTGTGACCACAGGCCCGAGCAGGGGCTGCCCCCGTGCCCCCCGGAGCTGCCCGGCCCGACCCAGCAGGGCTGCTTTGCTTGCAGGGCTGCCCGCGGATGTGACTTTGGTGCTGTCTCTGCAGCCTCACCCGCGGCCCTGTCAATAAATTTTGGATAAAATACCGGCAGAGGAGTGTGGCTTTGGTGCTGCAGCTGCTCGGGGAGGGGCGGGGGGGCGGTTTGGCAGCGGTGCTGGGAGTTGATTTGTTTGCCTTGGGTAGTTGAGTGGTGGAAGTGGTCAGGTCCTAACGCTTCGAGATGGGCAAAATCGCTGCCTTGAGTCAAGCCAACAACAAACCCACCCAGGCTGTGCCGGAGGCTCTCCTGCAGGGATTTAAATCCCACCAGTCCCAACCCCTTCAGCCCAGCCCCCACTCTGCTTTTTTGGTGCTTTCCACTTTTTTTTTTTTTTTTTTTTTTTTTTTTTTCTTACAAAAGTTAAGTTAAGGAGGGGTTGGCTCAGCGCAGGGGGCCCGGCTCGGCGCTGGGCATGGTGTGCAGGACCTCGTCCAGCAGCTGCAGGGCTCGGTGCAAGTGCACCTCGATCCAGCACGGGGTGTGCTTGATGCTCTGCCGGGGGTAATCTGGCCCCCAGCCCTTGACGAAGCTGAGCCTCAGGATGCACAAACGCCGCAGGTCGTCCACGCCGATGCCTGCTGCTGCCGACAGCCCTGCGGGAGGAGGGGAGTGAGCTGGGCGATGGAGGGAGGTGGGTGTGTGTGTGTGTTGGGGGGGGGGTGTCTCTGCGTCCACAAGGGGCCCCCAGCCCAGTGCCAGGGGTCGGCATCACTCACCCACAGCCGGAGCGATGCCTCCCACCGAGCCGGGTCCCGGGATGTTGCCGGCAACAGCGGCGGCTTGAGCGGCGGCGGCAGCCTGAGCCGTGGCTGCTTGCTGCTGCATCTGCCGGTGGCACTGGCGCAGGTCAAAGACCTGGGGGTGAGTGGGGAAGAGCCCTGAGCGGGGGTCGTCCCTTCTGGGGCCTCCCTTCAGCACGGGCCTCTGGGGTTCCTCCAGCCTTGGGGTCCTTCCAGTGCCTCCCCCAGTGTGGGTGACCTATTGCCCAGGGCCACCTCTAACGCAGACCAGCGGCTCCTTCCATCCTTCAGCTCCCTCCTAGGGCTGTGGGGTGCCCTCCCTGCACGCCACCCCCTCCCGGGACACCTCACCTTGATGTATGCCCCGGGGTAGATCTTGTGGACGGCGTCGCCAGGGGCCCTGCCAGCCTGGCGGTCCAGGTAGAAGCTCTGGACGAAGAGGGCATGGGCACTGCGGCAGCGCAGCCAGACGTCGCCCTCACCTCGGCACTGCAGCTGCACCCCCTTCCCGATGTGCAGCCTGGCACAGACAGCCAGCACTGACCCCACTGCCCCCCTCCCGATGTGCAGCCTGGCACAGCCAGCACTGACCCCCAGTGACCTCCCATTGCCCCCTTCCCTATGTGCAGCCCGGCACAACCAGCACTGCCCCCCAGTGACCCCCCC
>WBNM01027952.1:30513-62453 GCA_013399055.1 Ramphastos sulfuratus | reverse complement strand
GGGGTCAGAGGATGCAGTGGGGGCAGGGGATGCAGCGGATGCAGTGTTCCGGGTCCCGGGGGGGCTCTCACCGGCGGCGGGGGCCAGGACGCGCTCGTAGTGGTAGGGGTTGACGCAGACACTGTCCTGCTTCAGGTGGAAGGCGAAGCGGCAGAACCCTGCCGGTCGCAGCTCGCTCTTGTGCAGGTCTGGCCAGCGCCACAGCCGCGCGTAGATGACGTGGGGGAAGCCTTTCCTGCCAGCCACCTGGCGGGCACCGTGCCACGGGGTGGGTGGGAAGACAGCTCTAAGGTGTCTAAGGAGCCCAGTCCCGACCCGGTACTGCCAGGGCACTGCCAACCCACGGCCCTCGGCACCACAGCTCCAGGGCTTGCAGATCTCCACTCCACCACCACCCCCTCAGGGATGGGGACTCCACCACTGCCCTTGGGCAGCCTGGGCCAGGCCTGGGCAAGCCTCAAGGAGCAGAAATTGTTCCTCATGGCCACCCTGAACCTCTCCAGGGGCAACCTGAGGCCATTTGCTGTTCTGCCATCACTTGGTCCCTTAGCAGCAGAGTCCAACCCCGCTTGGCTCCAGCTTCATCTCAAGCAGCTGTAGAGCCCCAGGAGGTCTCCCCTCAGCCTCCTCTTCTTCAGCCTCATCCCCACCAGCTCCCTCAGCTGCTCCTCCCCAGCCCTCTTCTCCAGACCCTTCCCCACCTTCCTTGCCCTTCTCTGCTCCTGCTCCAGCTCCTCAACGTCCTTCTGGCAGTGATGAGCCCAACCCTGACCCCAAGATTCCAGCTGTGGCCTCCCCAGTGCCCAGCCCAGGGAGACAATCCCTGCCCAGCTCCTGATGGCCACAGGAACAAGCTGGGGGTGCTGGGATGCTCCCCGCCCGCCCAGGCTGACCGCATCCAGCTGGGATGCAGGACCCCTGCCCCCACCAGTGCTGCGGCTGGCAGCAGGCCAGGACCCTGCAGCAGTTGAGGGGTCTCCCCCTGCAGCTCCCCAGCTCCAGCCAGGGCAACACCCCCCCCCCCCCCCCCCCCGCCCCGCTGCAGGCTGCCAGACAGTGACTCATCGCGGAGGGGGGGACACACAGAGCCGCGGGGGATGCCAACACCAGGGGTGGGGATTGTGGGCAGGGGTCAACGCTGCCTGCAGCTGCTCCTGCCCGGACGCCTCTGCCTGGGTGTGGGGGGCACATCTCTGCTTGTCCCTGTGCCCCCATCCCTGGGGCAGCCACGGCTGCAGGTGGGTGGGCACAAGCTCAGACACTGAAGTCAGTGTGGCTGCAAGCCCAGAGCCACAGGCTCGCCGTGGCGGGGGTCCCCCTGTGTGCCCCTCCCTGGGAGGGTCCCCTCCACTAGGCCACTCGACGCAAGGATGCCAGCTCGGGGAGGGCTGGAGGGGTACCAGGAGGCCTGGGGTCCCCTCTTTGGGGAGGGCTGGAGTAATCTTGAGGCACCAGGACACCTGGGTCCTGCCAGATCAGGAAGGGCTGTAGGGTCTCGGGGAGGGGGGCATGGGGCAGCCCTGGTACCTAGGCTCCGCGTCTCGGGGAGGGCTGCGAGGGGCGAAGCGGAGGCTGCCCGGGCGCTGAGTACCTGCAGCCGCCCGTCCAGGGTGCGCTGGATGGTGACGCACTTGCTGGGGTGGGCTCCGCTGGTGGTGACGGCGGCGAGCAGCGACTCGAGCTCGTCCCTCCGCTCCTTCAGCTTCTTGACCAGGCTCTCGATGGCTCTCTTGGCGAAGGTCTCGTTCTCCCCGCCCTGCCGGTGGCACATCAGGCTGTGCACGATGCTCAGGCAGGCGTCGGTGCCGGCGGGCGCGCCGAGGGACATGGCGCCGCTCCCCTGCAAGGCAAGGCACGGCACGGCACGGCCCTGCCTGTCACCCCCGCCGCAGGGGCCCTGCTGTCCCCGCTGCCCGCGCCTGCACGGCAGCCGTGGCGGGGGGGGGCACGGAGATGGGAGCCAAGCACCCTTGAAGGGTCGCCCCACGGGCAAGACACGGGGTGGTGGGTGCCGGCGAGAGGGGACGCAGCCCCTGCGTGGCACCGTGGACGTGGCAGCCCCCCCGGATGGCAGGCGAAGAGGACGTGGGACAAAGCCGTTCTGTCACCTCGAAGGGGTGTCCGGGCGGACGCCTGCGCTCCACGGCGGAAGAGCCGCAGGGACACTGCGGGGGTCCCCAGCTCCCTGCGCTCCTTGGCTCCCGGAGCCTTGCGGGGACACCGTCGGTGTCACAGCAGCAGCCTGGCACGGGGCAAGGGTGGCTGCGTGCGTGGGAGCCAGGGCTAGCGACAGAGGGGCAGAGGGGCACAGGGACAGGCGGTCGGCGGCGCTGCCCGTCCCAGCATCTCTCACCGCTGGCTCCGGGGCCAGACTAAACACAGCCCCAGCCTGGCGCCGCTCCTTAACCCCTCGCTGGCTGCTGGGCTGCTCCTTTCCTGCCTCCCCTGCCAGACCCAGCCTACGCCGAGAGCCGCAGGCAGGGCACAGCGCCGGGGGGTGATTGTGTGAGGACACCTCGTGGGCAGCGATTCCCCCTCCCCAAGCTGTGCCCGTGTCCGGGGGGCTCTGGTGGGCGCTGCTGCAGTGGGGTCGGGGCCCTGCTTCTGTGCCGCGGTGGCTGCCAAGGCTGCAGGGGCTGGGAAGAGCCCTGGGCTGGTGGCAGACACAACAACCCTCCCGCTCCGCTTCTTATCCGTGGGATGGGACCCTGGTGTCCTGCCAGCACCCTGCCTGCCCAGCCCCCCTCCCCGCATCGGCACAGGGCCATGAGACCCCCCACCCTTCCCCCCCGGCTCTTGCCAAGCTCCTCCAGCTTGAGATGAGCCAGATGCTGTTGCCCTTGGGGTGCTCGAGGGGCCCCGTGAAGCCCCTCCACAGTTGAGCACCCACCAGGGTGCACCTCGTGGGTGCTACTAAAATCTGGAGCACCCATGCCAGGGCTGCCCCGATGCCACACTGCTGCTGGCTCTCTGCCAGCCTTTTCCGTCCCCAGAGCCCAGCCTGCCTGGCACACCCTGCCTCAGGGTTCAGGTT
Source organism: Ramphastos sulfuratus (assembly GCA_013399055.1). NCBI lineage: Eukaryota > Metazoa > Chordata > Aves > Piciformes > Ramphastidae > Ramphastos > Ramphastos sulfuratus. Next base: position 59,419 of record WBNM01027952.1, on the reverse strand, counting down.
TGAGGCCAAAAGAGGTGAAAAAAGGCATCAGGGTGAGCAGAGGCTCTGTGGGATCGCCCTGGAAGGAGTGTCCAGGGACCCTACCACCGGTCCTGGTTCTCCCCAACCCCAGTGGCTGGACCCCAAGGCTGATGCCAGCTGCTCTAGGAAAGACTCCAAGGGCCAGAGCCATCTCCAAGGCCCCTCCAAAAGAGCCCGGTCTGGTTTGAGGGAAACTGAGGTAAATGGGGGTCAGAAATGGCTTTACCCCAGCTCCAGCTGCTCCCCAGTGTGGTCCCTGTTGGCACCACGGGCAGATCAGACCCCAAAATGCCCCTTCTGCCCCAGCGCCAGAGGGGCAGAGGAGGTCCTAGATGGGAAGTGACATTTCCACGGAGTCTTTTGTCCCACGAGGGGACGTGGCTGGGGAGTTTTCGCCCAGCTGTCAGGGCGGTGTGGGGGCTGGCACCGAGCTCTCCTCTTCTTACCCCACAGAAACCTTTCACTGGTCCCATGGCATGAGCCCCACAGCCGGAACCAGCGCTGCCCCCCGGCTCAGGAGGGGGACGAGCAGCATGGAACGGGGGGAAACCACTTGCCGGACTCAGACTCCAGTTTCATCTGCTCGGCTCCAGGGCCACTAACTTCGCTCCCAGATAATCTCAAGGGCGGGGACAAAGGGACCGACGGGTGCCTGGGTGGGGACTTGGCTGTTGCCCGCTGCCAGCCCAGCTGCTGCCCCCATGGCCCAGCTCCCCCGGCCGCCATGGGAGGACGCTCCCCAAACTTGGTCCTTGGCTCATGGGGGTCAGCCGAGGGGCTCGGGGAGGGATGTCCTGGAAACGCGGGTGCCAGCGGACAGTCCCCACCGCATTCTCGCTCCCGGACATGCTTCGTGGGGCACCTCCGCCATCGGGATGCTCAAGCGCGGCCGTGCCCCTCTTTGGGGCAGCGCTGGAGCGGGGTTTGGGTTCCCGGTGGGAGGAAAGCGGGGAGAGGCACTGCTGGGGCTGCTGGGAGGTCCCTGTGTCCCCCTGTCCGGCTCTGGCCCACTCGTGCTCGCGGGTTAGCGAGGAAAGCTGCGCTGAGAGCGAGGGAAGGTTGGGTGGGCAGAGAGGGGCGAGAGGCTGGGCACCAGGGCTCAGCAGAGGCGAGGAGGGAACAGCACAGAGAGGCTTGGGGCTGGGTGCAGAGCTCGGAAAGGGGGACGCGAGTGGGGTACGTGGGGGGACATGCACCGGGGGCGGGCTGGCCACTCACCTCCGCCGCCCCGCTCCTCACTCGGGGCTCAGCTCCCGCCGCATCTCCCCGCGCCCCGCCCGCCCGTTCCGGCCGCCGCAACTTGGTCACTACAATAACAAAAGGCGAAGCCGGAGCGCGTGAGGCGCTGGCGCGCCGCAGCCAATAGCAAGCAGCGTCACAAGTCGCCGCCGCCGCGCCAACCAATCGGAGCCAAGCTTTCATAGCGGGGGCGGGGCGCCGGTCTGCGCCCAGACGGATCCATCCCCGTGGCGCCCGCCCGAGCCAGGGCCGAGCTGCGGCCGCTTCCCGCCCCACGGGACCTCACTTTCTCCGAAAAATCCTTTCCCCAGCAAAATTCCCTTTTTTCCCCGCCGAGGACCTCCCAGCGGGGCTGCCCAGGGATGTGAGCAGGAGCTGGTGGCGCGGATGGGGCCGCAGAATCTGCACCCTCAGCCTTTATACGGATGGGAAACGTCCTGAAAACGCAGACTTTTGAGGTTAAAAAGCCCAAGAAAGCAGGCGGAGCCCAGCGCGGTTTCAGCATCATCTCTCCTTTGTTACAACAAACCAGAAATACAAGATTCCATTGAAACTGGAACAGTCACAGAATGCTTGAACTTAAAAAACCAGGAGGAGAAGGGGAGGCCGGAGCTGACCTGGCACCGGGGGCGGGGGGGAGGTGCAGCAGGGTCTGCCCCACAGGACACAGGTTTGGTGACAGCGACAGAAAATGATGAGTTTTGGACCTCGTGCTGGGTTAAAATCAGAGTGTCACCAGGCTGTCGGCAGCGTGGCTCTGACTCCACGTTCCTGCTTGCTTTGAATAAACACTTCCCTTGCAGCACACAAACCACTGGTGCCAACTGCTCCAGCAATGCTAAAGAAAGCCAAACTTCATCTAAAAAAAACCAAAAAATAGCTCAAAAAACCCCCGGCAAGCTGTAAGAGCTTGGCCTGAGCTCTGGCCACAACAGAGGAGGATGCTTGGGTGGGGAACAGATTTGGTGCCAAACAAAGTGGTTTGGGTGTCCAGAGCGACACCAGAACCTGGGCGCTTTGCTGGGAGCTTTTCTGCCTCAGGATGGGTTAAAGGGAAACCCTGGTGTGAGCTCGACCCCGCTGGTGACACTTGGGGACAAAGCAGACCCCCCAAAGGCACCCCCTGAGCTGGAGAGGCACAGAAATGGGTGATCCCACACCAAGGAGGGCTTGGCTGGGGGCAGAGGTGAAGGTTTGGGGGTCACTGCCATGGTTTTGTCACCTGGGAGGATATGGGGGACAAAAAATGCTATTAAAAAAAAACAAACTCCAAAAAAGGGGTTTGGTAGGACAGGGAGTATCAAAACTCGGGAGGAACAGACTGAAGGTCGGGTGTGGAAGGCCAGGGCCACCCTCGGTGCCCACAGGTCCTTCTGGTGTCACTGGGGTTGTTTGTAGCTTCTGGGCAGCGCTGTCACACACTCGGCTCAGCCGCAAGTCTCTGGGCCTCCAGCCTCAGTCGTTGGTCTCCGGGTCTGTCTGCGCCATGTAGGCGTCCAGCTCGGCGTCCAGGTGCCCCTTGGTCTTGGACATGTAGGCATCCAGCTGGTTGTCCAGCTGCTCCTTGGTCAGGGCAGGCCGTGCCGAGCCTCGCCCCCGACCTCGGCCTCTGCCGCGACCTCCAAAGCCGCCCCGGCCCCGGCCGGCCATGCCGCGACCTTGTGGTGAGACAAGAGGGGGGTTACAGGACTGGCACCTGCCAGGGCTGCTGTGGCTGGCAGAGCCTGGATGGCACAGCAGATGTGGGCAGCAACTCCATCAGGCAGCCCTGGAGCAGCTCCTAAGGCTGAGCCACAACCAAGAGCTCCTCCTGCCCCAGCTCCCACCCCTCCACATTGTGTCCCTCAGCCCCGAGATCCTGCACCTCTCTGGGTCACCAATGCCCATGACAATCACAGGAGGGACCTGTGCCAAGTGTCTAGCCTGAAGAACAGGAGGCCAAGGGGCGACCTGGGTCTCTACAGCTCGAGAGGAGGCTGGAGCCAGGAGCCAGGTAGGGGTTGGGGTCTTCTGCCAAGGAACGAGGGAGAGAAAGAGAGGCAACAGCCTCAAGTTGCCTCAGGGTAGGTCCAGGTTGGACATGAGGAACAATTTCTGTCCCCTTGAGGGTTGTCCAGGCCTGGCCCAGGCTGCCTGAGGCAGTGCTGGAGTTCCCTGCTTGGAGTGGTTTGCAGGCCCTGGAGCTGTGGTGCTGAGGGCCATGGGTTGGTGCTGGATGCAGTCACACTGGGTAAGGGCTGGACTCGACTCTGAAGTTTCCAACCCAAACAATTCCAGGATCCTATGAAAACTTTTCCTGCTCCAAGCTCCATACTGCTGCAAGCTTCTGAGCCTGCTTCAGGGTCAGCTCCCCAGGAGCCCTTGCCCAGCAGCTCCTGGCCCTCAGGCCATGACACAGAGCTAAAGCCCAGAGCCCTCTGGCTGATGTTCTGCCCAAACATCTGGACAAAACACTGACCCCCTCCACTCCCAACAGCTGTCTCCTGCATTTCCTCTCACTCACCACTACTGTTCTGAGCTGTGGTGGAAAACAGAGTTCCTGGAGCCAGGACTTGAGTCATTTTCAAACTTGGAATCTCTGGGCCCTTTCCGGGCCTTGGGCTCTCTCTTCTGGCCACTTCTGCTCCCCACTCATTACTGTGGAGCCCAACTTGCTGGAGAATGGCCAGAGCAGGCCACAGCAGTGCTGGCAGCGCTCTGCTGGGAGGCCAAGCTGGGAGGGTTGGGGGGGCACAGCCAGGAGAAGGCTCCAGGGAGACCTTCTGGAGTGCTTCCAGTGCTGAGAAGAAAGCTGGGGACAGAGCTTGGAGCAGGACCTGTGGTGGCAGGACCAGGGAGGATGGTTTGGAATTGCCAGAGGGAAGTTGGGAGTGGAGAGGAGAAATTGGTGGTGCTGAGGGTGGGGAGAGCCCGATGGCTGGCACCATCCCAGGCAGGTTGGGGCTGTCCCTGCACAGAACAAACCAAGGCTCACTTCTCCTTATTCAGCAGCTCACACTAACCTCTGCCACCGAGCCCTCCACGGCCCATGGCTCCTCTGCCCAGGCCACCTCTTCCAGGGCCACCACGTCCTCGGATGCCACCTCTCCTCAGGCCCATCCTCGGGGACAGGCCTCGTCCTCCACGGAGCAGGCTCTGACCTGCAACACACAAAGGAGCAGGAATCAGCTTTCAGACTGAGTGACCTTGGCAAGGAGATGTCACAGCCAGCACCTGGCCGGGAACTGACCTCTGAGTGGGAGTCCTCCTCGCAGCAGAGCTCTGGCCCCGCGGCCTCCACGCATGGCTCCTCGGGGCAGGCCTCTCTGCCCCATGGCCAGGCCCCTGCCCCCCATGGCTCCGCGCACCAGGGCCCCTGCGGGCCTGCCCAGCCGTGCCTGGATGTTGCTCTTCCCGAGGCGCTGCTTCAAGCTCTTCTGGAATGAAGGTTGAGAGAGGACAAAGTCATGCAGCCACCTGGGCCCTGCAAGGCCACTGCCACCACCCAGCAAGCCCAAGTTTTGCCCTGCCTTGGTGCTCTCACCACAGCCCCCTGGGATCTCCGCAGGATGCAGCTTCGAAGGAAATCTGCTCTGGGAGGGTTTGTGAAGCTGGAACACAGGCAGAGACCTCTCCTGGCACTGCCCGAACAGGAAGCAGCAAGCTGGCAGAGTTGGAAGCTTTTTCTCCAGCCCAAATCAAAGCAGGCAGCTCCCTCATCCCCTGTGCTGGAAGATGCCAGTCCAAGCAAACCAATCACTGCCCTGTCATGTCACCAGCCTCACCCACCCGTTCCTGACCCACCTTCCTCTTCACCTACCCCTGCAGAGCAGGTGACATCTGTGTGGCCATCACCATTCCCAGCAGCCTCCTGCCCCATGCCAGCTGGGCTTCCAAATAGGTTATACCAGCTAGGCAAAGCAGCATCCTGCCAGGGCTGCCTTCCTTTGGGAGCTGCTGCCCTCGGGTGTCCTATGGCAGAGCTGCTGCAGGGGTGGCTGCACTGCTGCTGAAGCAGCAGCTGATCACCAGTGACATCCCAGCACCATGATCACACACTGGGCCCAGCCTGATATCCAAAGGCAGCTTCTGTAGGCACCACTGAAATATACATGCAGCCAAAGTGCAGCAGTCCTGTCCCAAGGTCTTGGGATCTGAGAAGGCAGAGGGACAGTAGCAGGCACAAGGGCTGCATTTTATGATCAATTCCAAGAGCTGAGGTCCTGCCTCGTCTGCCTGCCACAAACCTGTGGCCAGCTGAGTTGGTTCCTCTATAGAGCACAGAGCTCAGCCCAGCAGCCACAGGCACTGGAGCCTCTCCTCCCACCCGCAGACAGGAGAAGGCTCCTTCCAGATCCAGCTGTTTCTCACTCGCCAGGAGGGGCAGACAGAGGCAGCCTCTGTCGAACTAGAGCCAGACAGGGGAAATGCTTTTGGTGAGGCCAACCTGTGCCCCGAGCTGCAGGGGATGCAGAGCAGTCCCAGGCCCCTCACACCAGCAGTGGCCCCTCCACAGCCAGAAAGGTCAGAACACCTCCTGGAGACAAGGTGTAGCTCCTGGGAGAGCCCAGAGCAACCTGCAGTCTCCTAAAAGCAACTCAACACAGAGCAGCTTTCCAACCGCCCTCAAAGGCCCCTCCATGGAGCTCTCAATGCCAGCAGCCCCTGGTACCACACCTATGGGCAGCACGAGACCAAACAAGCCCAGGAGCCAAGCCAAGGCTCCTTCTTCCCTGCTCCTGCAGCACCTCCGCTCAGCAAGCAAAGCTCCAGGTCCCCAGTGCAGCTCCCCTGACCACCTGTCCAAGCCTTAGGTTCCCTTTTTCAAGCAGAAGGTAATTCAGCCCCACTTGCAGAGCCTTTGTTTACCAGCTCTGCAGGGCCCAGCTGGCACCACAGCCCCAAGAACTCCTCAAGAGCAGCTGCATTCCTGTCTCGGGCCCGGTTCAAACATTCCAGCCATGTGGAGCACAGCTCTGCTAGGAACCAGATCCTTCTCCTGGTGTGGGGCACTGGGGGAGCTGCCACACTCAGCTTGTGCCTGGCACAGACATTTCACTTCATGTCACCAGTCCCACAACCAGGACCTCAGAACAGCTCTTCTGCAAACCCAGAGTCATGGAGGAGCAGCTGGAATGCTGCAGAGAAACCAAACCCAGGCATGGCTGCTGGGATCCTCTGCTCTGCTGACAGGGGAAGCTTGAGGGACACCACAGAGCTCAGGGCTGCAGGGTGAAAAGCAAAAACTGTAAGCAGAATGCAGCAGAGGCCCTGACCCTTGGCCTGAATTCCAGCCCGTAACGGGTTTGCTCCTCTTGCTCCTCACAGTCAGAGGCCACCAGGGCAATGCAGCAAGAGAGGGTAGAGTTGGGGATGGGACCAACCAGATCTAGGCACTGGAGACACGGAGCAGGTCCACAGGAGGCCATGAGGACAATCCAAGGGCTGGATCCTTAGAGGGCTTCTCCAACCCAACAGCTCCGCGGTTCTCTATCTCGGGAGCCCCTGGCTCCGCTCACGCCACGCTCTCACCTGCTTGAGCTTCAGAGCAGCCTGCACAGAGGGTCTGTTCTCCATCTGCTGGGCCAGTCTTCTGTTTCTGGCACTGGCCAGCTGCTGCTGCTGCTGCATGGTGGCCCGAATGTTGACTGGCATCGGCTGTTTGTTCTTCAGCATGTTAGTGAAGCTTCAAGGTCGAATAAAATGGGGGATTCAGTACAGCTTTATTACACAATTATGGCATTTCATGTTCTCAAGACTGGATCTCCAGATCCCAGGAACCTTATGTAAGGAGTGGTACTTAGGGCACGTCCTATGGGATCATTCCTTGTTTTCCACAAGTGTGCAAGAACTGGAAACTCAGAAATGATGTTGGATTATTAATTCAGGAGTGATAAAAGCTGCAGGTTACTGAGAAATGGCAGAGGGATGGGAAACAAGCAGTAAGCAGAGATGGTTGTGACAGATGGCAGAGGGCATCACAGAGAACAGGAAGCAATCTGAAATCTGACTGCAAGAACCAAATTAACCCCAAACACCTGAGAACAAGGTTCAGAACTCCTTGCCAGAAGGCAGCTTTATAGGAGGCAGTGCCTTGGGAGCAGGCCAGCATGCCTCTGCTGCACCACAGGCCTGGTGCCCCAAGAAATGCCACCACCAAACTCCTAACATATTTCACCTGTCAACAACTTTGGTGCACAAGGAATCTTCTGGCCAACAGCGACAGAGTAGCAGAAGATCCAGCACCACGTTAAGCCCACTGAGCAGAGCCTCATCTGCTTCCTGCTGGGCCCCAGGAGCTATAAAAACTGCAATGGACTCACTGGAGTGGAACAGGTCAATGTGGGGGTCCCTACACCCTGAGCACCAAAGGGGGAGAAGAGAGGCTGGAGGAGACCTTCTGGCTCTCTAGAACTCCCTGAAAGGAGGCTGGAGCCAGGTGGAGGGGTAAGCTCTTCTCCTAAAGAACAGGGGACAGGACAAGGAAATGGCCTCAAGTTGCCCCAGAAGAGGTTTAGGTGGCACATGAGGAACAACTTCTGCCCCTTGAGAGCTGTCCAGGCCTGGCCCAGGCTAGCGGCGGAGTTCCCATCCCTGAAGGGGTTTGCAAGCTGTAGAGGTGTGGTACTGAGGGCCATGGCTTAGTGGTGCCATGGCAGTGCTGGTTTAGGGCTGGAGTCCATGACCTTAAAGGTCTTTTCCAACCAAAGCAATTCCATGACTCACTGCAGCACTTGCTGGAGCAGACTCTGCTCTCCTTATCCCTGTTCCAACAATGCCAACTTAAGCTAGCCCAGGAGCAAGTTAGTAAGGAGGTGGGACACAAGCGCAGCATCACCATCACAGCAGCACGGGAGAACAGAGAACACTCAACCAGGAGGGACACAGAGAAACTGAGGAGACAGAGAGATGGGTATGGAGCAAAGCATTTGCCTCTTACAAGGCCCACAACACTGTTACAGGGCCTTTGGGCTCCTCTGAGGGCCTGCTGCATGCCTCTTACAGGCCAGACCCCAGTGCCCGTGGGTCTGCCTCGGACGAAGCAGCAGAGCCGCCGCAGCCCGGAACGCGCGACCGGGGCCACGTCACAACGTGTGCAAGAGACAGGGAGGGTGTCAGGTCTGGCTCTCCTTGTTAAACCACAGCCCACCAGATTTATGTGTCGAGTAGCTTAGTGTTAAACTGCCAGGGAGAAATCTCTCCCCAAATCTTTGCCCTTTTAACCTGGAGCATCACATTTGCCTGCGGTTTCAGACAGAGGCGCGTGGCCACCTGCTCGCTTTTAGTGAGGTTAAAAGAGGGCAGAAACCACGCAGGGTTTTATTTGGACACCAGAGAGTGCTAATTAAAGTGGAAAAATAAAAATTAAAAAATAAAAAAATTAGGAAAAAAAAAAATTCTTATGAGCTCTGAAGCTGCTGTTGGCTTCCTCACCGCTCGTTCAGAGACATCTTGGTGGTGCTCTTTAGCACAACCTTCGGTGCTGACTGTGCAGCCATCTTCAGATCAAGAGAATCTGCAAGACACAAGAAGCAGATTTCACAAACTGCACCCAGACCTCCCTCAGCTGAACACTGAAAGCTTCCAATTCCGGCTCCGTTGGTGGAAGGAATCAAGCAGAGGGCAGTTAACAGCTACTGCAGTCCTGACTGCCGTCATACAGCAGTAACAAACCAGCAAGTTATGTCAATTCGTCCCTCAGCCTCTCTGGAAAGTGAAAAAAAATCATCATCGCCACCAAAACCCGAGCAGCAGTCAAGAGAGGACCCAAATGCTCTGTTCAAGAGCATCTCATGCCACTGCCACACTGCCCAAGCCCCTCCTATTAGCAAGATGGACCCCACGATCTGTTTTACACAGCCCCAGCCACAGAACGCCAGAATTACTTTAGACAAGTCCCCCCCGCACTAGGAACACATCAGAGGTTCACCCTCCCCTTAGGGCTGTCCCCCTCCTGTACAGCAGCAGCTCCTGAGCCTCCCGAAGCCTGGCTCGGGAACCTGCCACATTCCTCGAGAGAGGGATTTAAACCCAGCTGCTGCCGACCGTTGGAGCACAGCCCACGCCCGAGTGCTTAGGCAGTGATGAATACGACGGAAATGTACTAAGCTCAACTCCAAGGACCATGCGGATCGATTCCTTTTATCCTCCTACCTAATTCGATGCTGAGGTGACGGCCGCCAAGCGCTCACGCTCCCAATACCTTGAGCTAAAATGCTCTCTTTACGGTCCAGCAGACACTACCTGAGACAACAGGCAGCCGCACCTCAGTTTTTAGCAATAAAAATGCTTTCGAAAACACCTCTCCTCAATAACAGCCCCACAGGAATCTCCTTCCACGACCACCCCCCCACGCAGCGCGGCGGCAGCCCAGGCACCACCGACCGACAACAGGCAGGAAAATGAGGCCTGGCCGGGGCCGTCGATCCAGGATCTACGGTAAGGGAGGGGAAGAAAACCCGCCTCTGCCAGCACGGAGCCGAGGCACGATCGAACACCGCACGCCCCCTCCCCAGAAGGGCTAATACCGACCCCACGGCCACACGAGGGGCCCCCGCGGCCTCCAGAGCGGCTTACCTCGGCCGCCCTCCCAACCATGGCTAACGGCTACTCACCGAAGCAGACGGTCGCCAGGTCTCCGGTGGGGCGGGCTGGCGGGTGCCGCGGGGTACGGGGCTATCGCCGGCGCCCTCGGCCCGCTCCCGCCGCGATCAAACACCCGCGACAAAATGGCGGCAGCGGCGGCGGCACCAGCGCCCACAGACTCCCTCCCTCCTCCCACCGCCCGCGCCGAGCCGACCAAAATGGCGGCGGCCCCGCGCAGGCGCAGAGCTCCCCGCGGCACCACGCCCCCTGCCATTGGGCGGCGCAGCTGTCACGCAGGGGCTGCCCCTCGCCCATTGGTGCGTCTGGCCGCGCTGGGCGGGCCTCGGGGCGGTGGGTTCCGCAGGCGGGTGGTGTCGCCGGGCGCCCTGCGGCTTGGCTGCGGTCCAGCGGGAGCGGATTCCCGGCTTTCGCCCCGCGATTAGGAGCGGGCGGGCGCCTGAGTCTTGCTGCGGGGCACGATCCCTCAAGGGCTGGAAAATCGAAGGCCTGAAGAGGCCTTATGGGGCTTCCAGTCCTAGCTCGGCCTGTGGTCTGGCTATCCCCGATGCGTCCCCGCTCTCTGCTGGGGTAGCCCCCGTGCGGTGCCCAACCGGGATGAATTGGTTGGGGACCGGCCCCAGCCCCGGCAGATGATGGCGCTGGTGGCCCTGCACGGGGCCAAGCCGGGCCCAGCCTGGGCGCGGGGGCTGCTGGCTGGAGTCCCGCTGCGGGAGGAGATAAGAACCGGTTCCGCCAGCCCCACGGGGCGCGGTGCCCGCGCTTCTGCCAGGGCTGGCAACGAGTCCCGGCCCGTGGGTGCCCCCCTCGGATCCTCATGCCCCATGCTGGGCTCCCGTGCCCTGAACGCCTAACACCTCGGTGCAGCCCGGGGTCACCTGCCCCCGCCGTGCTGCGCCCTGGGTTGATTCAGGGCCGATGCTAGGCTCTGGGGCAGGGTGGGGCACAGGGTGCGATGGAGGAGCCAGAGCAGGGCGGAGATGGGAGATGTCTGCAGGCACGTGGGGTGACCCAGGGTGGCTTTTCCCTTTGAACCCGTGGCTCAGGAGGGGGAGGACTCCTGCTGACCCTAGGGGCACAGCAGGGGACAGGGCAGAAACATCGATTCTGGGAAGGAAGGAGCTGACAGCAACGCCTCTGGCTGGGTCAGTGCCTTTATTGTGGAGCTGGATCCCAGTGGGACCCCCTGGGTGTGCTGGGAAGCAGAGGGTGAGCTGAGGGGGTGGCAGGGGGAGAGGGCTCTGCGCTCTGGGGATGCCATGGCTGACTGCCGTGGGCTGGTCACCAGCCTGGGTCAGGCGTTCTCCCAGAAGAAGGTGTTGCAGGCCACGGTGAGGGCAGCCACCAGGACCACATACTCCTGGAAGTCCACCTCGCCGTCGCCGTTCTCATCCAGGTCCTGCATGATCTTCTCCACAGCGCCTGTGTCCTTCTGGGTCTGTGGGGAGGGAGGTGACAAGGTGAGCCCTGGGGCTCTGCAGCTCACTGCGATGTCCCCAGGGCACAGAGGGCAAGGGGGAAGCCCCCCAGCTCCCGCACCCCATCATGGCAGGTCCCTACCTCCAGGAAGCAGCCCAGCTCGCTCTGCAGGAGCTCCTTCAGCTCCTTCTTGCTCAGCTTGTACTTGTCCCCCTCTTTGCCCGAGTAGTGGTGGAAGACGTTGATGAGCGTCTCCATGGCCCCTTCCAACTGTGACGCCATGGCTCCGGCTGCGGGAGGCAGCTGCTGCCTTACCGCTGCCTTACCGGGGAGAGAAGGCAGCCACCAGCCCTCCCCTTACCCCTAAATCGCAGCCCTCCCCCTTGCCCCATCCATGCTGTGACATCCACCAAACTCTTGGCATTGGGCAGAGCTGGCAGCAGGGCCATGGGGGTCTCGAGGCATCTGCCGCACCCCAGGGTGCTGCTGTGGGAGGGGGACCCCAGCCGCTTGCCCCCTCACCAGGTACCCGTACCCTGGCCGGACTCTTGTGCTCACCTGAGCTCCCCACTGCGCTGCCCGCCCGCCGCTCCGAGTGTGCCAGACTGGGCCGGTCGGGGACGTTAAATAACCTCCAAGCCCCCTCCCTCCGGGAGGATCCGATACCGGGGCTGGACAGCCGGGCTGGCTCCTCCAGGCCACCCTGTGCCACCTCCGCGGGGCCGCGATGTGGGGAGCCAGAAACCACAGCTCCCAATTCCTCTGCTTATCCCACACCAGCCCCGTGAGGATGCCAAGGAGCATCTCCAGCCNGGGGGGGGGGGGGGGGTATGGGGATGTGTGGGGTGGACAGCGGGGTCCCACACCAGATTCACCCCGCAGCCCGATGTGGGCTGCATCCTGTGCCAAGCGCTGGCTCCATTCGCAGCCGTGGCACCACCGGCGCCCGGGAGCTGACCCCGCGGCGTCACCTTGCCCGGCGCCCGCCGGCATCCCCCATCTGTCAGCGCCGCGGTGCCGTGCCGGAGCCGCTCTCGGCCCGGCCGCAGCCCTGCTCCTCCCCGGGGCCGATAAGCCGCGGGGTATCCGGTGTCCGCGGCCCCGCAACGGGAGCCAGCCTAGGCCGGGGGGGGGAAGCCAGCGAAGGGCTATCGAATGACCGAGCTCAGGCCCCCCGGGGCCCGCCGCTGCCCTGCGGACAGAGAAGCCTCTTGTCCGATTCAAAAGGCTTCACAATCGCAGCCCGGGGGTTGCTGCAGCAACGGCGAAACCGGATTCCCGAGCTGGCATCGGCGGCGCTGATAGTGCCGGGCCCAGCCGCGGCTCCACTTACGGCTCCGGCCGGGACAGCGCCGGGCTGGGCACCGCTACCGGCACCGAGACCCCCAGGCTCAGGCGGGCGGTAGCCTTCCCACCGCTTGTTGGGACCCCCTCCGCCCGGTGCAGGGAGGCTGCCGGGAGCCACCGGCCCCGCACTGCGACACCGTGGGCAGGAGCCGGGCGGGCGGCGCCGGACTCCTTCCCTCGGCCTCCAGCGGTGACCTGGGGCCCCTAGCATCCTGCTCCCTGCTTCCCGCCCCCACGACTGCGAAGCGCCGTGGATGTGGCACCCACCCTCCTCAGCCCCTGGACCCCCAAAGCGGCCTGCCCCAGGCCAACCCCGTGCAATCATTTGCCACCCATGCTCCCTGCCGCGGGGGCTGGAGGCTTTAGGGTGATGGGCAGGGTCTTGAGGGGGGTGTCCAACCCCTGTGCTTGCAGGTGAGGCAGCTGNAACCTCCAAGCCCCCTCCCTCCGGGAGGATCCGATACCGGGGCTGGACAGCCGGGCTGGCTCCTCCAGGCCACCCTGTGCCACCTCCGCGGGGCCGCGATGTGGGGAGCCAGAAACCACAGCTCCCAATTCCTCTGCTTATCCCACACCAGCCCCGTGAGGATGCCAAGGAGCATCTCCAGCCCCACTGGTGCTTACTGGGTGGTGGTGGTGGGCAGCGGTGGGGTGGGACCAATCATTTGAGGGGCATCCCTGTTAAATCACAAAGCAATTTAACCCAGAGTGCTGCTTCTTGTCCCCCNGCGCCGGGCTGGGCACCGCTACCGGCACCGAGACCCCCAGGCTCAGGCGGGCGGTAGCCTTCCCACCGCTTGTTGGGACCCCCTCCACCCGGTGCAGGGAGGCTGCCGGGAGCCACCGGCCCCGCACTGCGACACCGTGGGCAGGAGCCGGGCGGGCGGCGCCGGACTCCTTCCCTCGGCCTCCAGCGGTGACCTGGGGCCCCTAGCATCCTGCTCCCTGCTTCCCGCCCCCACGACTGCGAAGCGCCGTGGATGTGGCACCCACCCTCCTCAGCCCCTGGACCCCCAAAGCGGCCTGCCCCAGGCCAACCCTGTGCAATCATTTGCCACCCATGCTCCCTGCCGCGGGGGCTGGAGGCTTTAGGGTGATGGGCAGGGTCTTGAGGGGGGTGTCCAACCCCTGTGCTTGCAGGTGAGGCAGCTGCAAAGAAGGTTCTATATAGAGTTGGGGGGCCCGAGTAGAAGTGAGGGTCCCAGAGAGAGATGGAAATGAGGGTCCTGGGTGGAGGTGAAGGTCCTGGATGGAAATGGAAGCCACAGATGGATGCATGGGTCCAAAACAGATTTGGGGGCCCCAGATGAAGGTCTCCAGGTGGAGGACCTAGGTGAAAGTAGAGGTCCTAGATGGGAGTGGTGGTCCCAGGAAGGGATGGGGATCCCAGACATGAGTGTGTGTGTGTGTGTGGGTCTGGATGGAAGTCAGGGTCCCAGACAGAGGTGAGGGCCCTGAATGGAAGCTCAGGAGCTGCTTCCCAGCTCCCATCTTAGGTGTGGGGCAGGAAGGCAAACCTGGGGCTGGTGAGCTTGAGGAGAGGCTGGATCCAGAGCCTGAGGACAGGGGAACATGGGAAGGGACCCCAGTGGCACTCACTTGGTGGTGTCCTCACGGGTGGCTGGTGGCAGCACAGCCCCTGTGCCCCTGTCCCCGGTGTGGCTCGGTGGCAGTGGGCGAGATCTGACCTCCCCTTCCGGGAAAGTGCAGCCGGGCAGCAGCTGCCTGTGACGGGAGCAGGCATTGCCTGATGATCCTGAGCTTAAAAATAACTCAGCTCCACTCCCCTCAGCAGGCACAGAGATGGGGCCGCCATGCCCCGAGCACTGGCACAGCTGGCATGTCCAACCACCCGGCTGTGCCACGCTGCCCAGGGGCTCGGGCTGCTCTCGGGGAGGGGGCTCTGCCCTGCTGTTACTAAACTCCTAATCTTCCTCCCCAGAGACTAGGATTTGGCCCCTGTTGGGACTGACCTTAAATGGGCACCCAAAGGGAAACCCTAAGACTGCGTGGGCATGGCATGAGTGCTGGAGGGGTCAGCTCTGGGCATTGTGGCCCCTGGCACTGCAGAGCTGGCCATGGAGAGAAGAGCATGCCTGGCCTGTCCGTGCTGGCAGATGCCCAGGACAGGCTCTTACCAAACTGGGAGCAGCAAGGGACATGCCAGGAGGTTTACACACATCTTGGAACAGGTTTCAGCCACTGCGACTCCCCATGCTCCACTCCGACCCAGCTAAACCAGTTGCTCCAGTTGCTGGGGATGGGGCTGGGCTGATTTTTGTCTCCATCCCATCACTGGAGCATGGAAGAGGCTTTTCCATCCCTGGGGGTTTGGAGGGCGGGGAGGGGGGAAGATGCTGGAAGCCTTCTGTGCCAGGGCTGAGGGCATGGTGATGGCACTGGGCACGCAGTGTGGCAGCCTCAGATAACCAACGAGCTCCGATGGATGTGAGGGGCTGGCATGGTTCGCCCGTGCCGGCCACAGTGACTATCTCTGGTAGAGCCAAAACAGGTTGGGGACAACATCAGGATCAGGGCATGGTGGCAGGTGCCAACCTCTTGGGATGCAGCTGCAGCCCGACCCTGAGCTCTCGCCCCAGCGCATGGGATCCTGCCGTGCTCTGCCACCTCTCGGTAGCAGTGGGGTCCCCCCGGCTGGGTCACCACTCCCTCACGTGGGGACAGCCCCGAGCGGGGATCCCGGCCTCAGCGGGGAGGTTCCTTTGCTCCTGTCGCCTGTGGTTTGGCCGCATCCTGTCGCGGGGCCGCTGCCTCTTTGCCCCGTCCCAGCACCCCAAGATTCCAGGGGCGGCGAGTCACGGGCCCGCCTGGCTCTCGGGGCCGGTGATTCACCCCGAACCTGTCCCGGTCCCTGCCGAGCCTGACTCACCCTGATGGTTTCCCAAGAGACCATCTCGGTCCCCTGACGTGGGGCTCGACGGAAGTCCTGTCCCTGTCCCCTTGTCATCCCGGGCAGGGGGCCGGGCCGGATGGGGCTGCAGGAAGCCAATTCCTGCCCCGTGAGCTGGTGCGACAGGAGCTGGGGTGGGGACCGAGCTGACAGGTGCTGGCTGGAGCCTCCCCATCCTTACGGAGAGGTGGAGTGAGTGCGTCAGGGCTCAGCAGGAACCGAGCTGGCAACGGTGGCACTGCGCTGGGGACCTCTCTGCTCTGGGTCCCCAAAACACAACCAACCTGGGGTCTCCACCAGGCCCCCACTCCCACACACTGCCCCTGTAGGGGCTCGTTTGGTGTCACCTGCTATGGGGACACCTGGATGCAGCTCCCGTGGCCTCCTGTGGCTGGAAATCGAGGCCGTCCCCACCGTGCTCCAGGCAGAGACGGTCCCCAGCATCTGTGCCACTGCCCTGGTGTCCCCACCAGCTCACCCTGAGGCTGTGCTTGTGGGCACCGTGTGGGGTATTTTGGGGCTGGGGTGCAGGATGTGGGTTGGGGACCCCGTGGGAACGCCGCAGCCGTGGTGCGGGGCTGCCCCAGCTCCCAGCTGGAAAGCTGCCAGGGCTGCCGTACGTGGTGATTAAAGGGGAGCTCTCGGTCAGTCCCAACCCCTAATTAATTTGGATTAATTAATTTCTACAGAGCCCACTATTAATAGGGATGATGTCAGCGGGTGGCTGAGTCACAACTCTCACTCTGTGTGCGGGTCGAGCCCGGTGCTGGGTCCTCAACGCTGCTGGACCATGGACACGGCAGGGCTGGGACACGGCAGGACACGAGAGGGGCACTGAGGACCACGTCCCCACCTGCGCTTCAACCTCATCCCTGCAGGGATGCACTTAGGAGTGAGACCTTCCCTGCACCCCAGAAAGTCCTGAGGGATGCCCGAGTGCTGCGGAAGGCTGCAGCAAACCCACTCTGTCCTCTCGCGTCCCTGCCCCTGCTCCACGGTCCCATCCTGCTCCCCACCGGAGCATCCCCACAGTGGCAGAGCCCGGACGATGCCTCAGAGGCTGGGCAAGGTTTAGCACCAGAGGGGCCGAGCCTTGAATTTGGTCCGCTGCCCACATGGGGAGGGAGGAAAACGGAGAGAGGAGGACGGCTCCGTACCCGGGCGGTGTCTATGCGTCCGTCCGGCCGCAACAGGAAACTCAACACCGCGGTGCTGGGGACAAAGCTCCGAGCTGTCCCCTCCTGCTGCCCAGGCTATAAAACCTCCTGGGGGGCCGCCAGCTGCCCCAGCTCTCTGCCTGCAGGCGAGGGGGGTAAGTAGGAGATGGCTGCCAACCCCGCCCGGGCACCAGGGCGGTGCTGGGGGACCCCGCTCCATCCCCCCACCCCTTTCCTGATGCCTCCCCTGTCCTGGCTGTGTTGGGTGGCAGTGGTGGCACTGAACAGCTTTAGCCTCCTCCTCCTCCTCACGCCATCTCGGGGGGACCCCGGCCGAAGCTCTGGGTCCCTAGGGAGCAGAGGGGTGGCCCCGGGACCCTGCTCAGCCTCACAGAGCTGCCCTCAGACCTTGCAGGCTCGCTGCACCCTGGGTCGGGGAAGGGGGGAGGGTCACCTCCTGCCTGCTCACTCCAAGCGTCACCTCCCTGGGCACCCCTCTGCCTCCGGCCCCGCTCAGCCTCTGTTCCCGCAGCTCCGGGCCGCTGCCGTGCCCGGCACCAGCCGTGCCCAGCACCATGGCCGCGGGTGAGCTGACGGAGCTGGAGGCTGCCATCGAGAAGATCGTCACTACCTTCTGCAGCTACGCGGGCAAGGAGGGCAGGAAGGGCACGCTGACGGCCAGCGAGTTCCAGGAGCTGGTCCAGCTCCAGCTGCCCAACCTGATGAAGGTGAGGTGATGGAAGTGTGTGTGTGGGGGGCTGGATCCCTGTGAGTCCCCCCGAGGTGGGGGGCTGCTTCTGGTACCCTGAGATTTGCAAGCAAGAAGGAGCAGCAGCCTCTGCTCTGCCCCTCAATCTTCATCCTGCTGGCTGGGGACTGGGATGTGGCCAAGCCTCTTCTGTCCCTCCTGCAGGATGTCCCCTCCCTGGAGGAGAAGATGAGGGAACTGGATGTGAACAACGACCAGGAGCTGAAATTCGGGGAGTACTGGAGGCTGATTGGGGAGCTGGCCAAGGCCATGAGAAGGGAGAAAGCAGGGAAGAAGAAGTGATGGGGCTAAGGGGGAGCTAATAAAGGTGTCCTCAGCCTGGGCTTTGCTTCTCTTCTTGATGTGGAGGGTCCCAGTTCAGCAGCTGAACTCCTGTCCTGCCTGCACCCACCCATGGCCATCCTGGCACTGGGGACCAGCCCAGCACCACAAGTGGTGGGTCAGGGCTCACCCTCCACTGGGGTGGCTGCTGTGGGGAGCTTGTCACAGATGGAGCCATTCCCAAATCACTCCTGAGTGGGTCTGGCTTGGGGAGTGCCACCCTGTGCCCCACAAACACCTTCCTGCCAGGCTGTGGGGTTGTTTGGTCTAACCCTGATGGGTGGCAGAGATGTGGCTGGGCCTGGGGTGGGGCTCAGAAGCATCCTGGCAGTGATGGTGTGGTGGCCATGATGGCCACCACTTCCATGCCCACCACCTCCATGGCCAGCACCTCCATGGCCAGCACATCTATGGCATCAATGCTGCCCTCTCTGGGGTCTTGGGGGGCACACACATCTGCTGGCACAGCCTGTCCACGGCCTGTCAGCTCTAACCAAGTTCCCATTCCCAGTGTTCAGCTCCCAGATCCCAGTACTGCTGGGAACTGGTGAAGTCCCTGCCACGGAGTGACCCGTCCCTGGGGGGCCGGTGCCCAGGTGGCTGTTCCCACGCTGTGCTGCTCAGCTCTGCTGGGCCGGATGGGGAACCATCACCGTGGCTGGGCAGGAGGCGTTTCCCAGCCCCAAGCTGGCTCCGGGCCAGGCTCCGAAATGAGCTCCTTGCACCATACCGCAGCTGGGAGCTCCCACTCAGCCTCCCCGTGGTATAAAACCCTGGCGCGCCGCAGCCCGCGCAGACCTAGGAGAGCCGTGGAGCAGGTAAGTGGCCGATCCACCGCTGTGGGCATAAGGGTGTCCCTGCCTGGGGGTCTGCTTTGCAGGCCCCCACCCCTGCTTCCACGCTTGGCTCTGCCACGATTCGCTGCCGAAACAGGGACGCTGCCGGGGCAGGGACGTGTCCCAGCAGCTCACTGCATCCCAGGGCTCCTTCCGCGCCCTGCGCTCGGCTCCGGTGCTGAAGGAAGGGAAGCTCCCCCCAAGCCGAGGGCTGAGCTTGGCTTTCTTCCCCCGCCAGCTCCCCAGGACCTCAGCGGAGAGGACACCTCCAGCACTGCTGCCATCAAGGACCTAGAGCCTCCCGAGGAGCAGCATGGGCCAGTGCAACTGCCGCAAGAAGCGCAAGGTCCATGAGCGACGTCGAGGCACGGGAGGGCCGGGAGCCCCCTCCATGGGGTGCAGGGTGCAGGGGTGACCCCACACGGCCCCATCCCCTGGAGCACAGCCCTGGGCATGGGGTGACTCAGAGCAGCATGGCCGGGCCAGCCCCATCCTGGAGCCAGATTCCAGCAGAGCAGCCAAAGGCTTGTTTTGGGGTTCCTGGCACCAAGCAAGGGGGACCTGGTGCTGCAGGCTTGGAGCCTCTTGAAAGCTCAGGGAACCAGGCAGCTTCCTCCAGCTCCTGTGGACTCACCTTTGGAAACTTCTCTTGCTCCTTGCGGCCTCTCCAAGGATGTCCAACACAGGAAGTTCTTCTGTTTTCCTCGGCTTTCAAATGCCCCTTGGCACTTGTGGAGGATTTGGCCCTGGCTGGCTGGGCTGAGATGCCAGGCTCTGAGGATTGTTGGGTTCTTCCCAAATGGTCATTGCCTGATGTGGTTCCATGGTGCTTGGAGGGGACACCACAGCTGCTGAGTCAGTGCCCATCGCTTCCCCCTGGGCTCAGCTCTGCCTGACTAGCACCAGTGCCAGGGAACTGGGCGTGTGGGCCAGGCTGGTTTCTGCTCTTCCCCCCCAACTGGGGAAGGGGTCTGCAGCCCTGATAGGTTGGGAGAGGGACTTCTGCCTCTCCCAAGCCCCATCCTGGCAGGTTCCTGAGTCGTCCTGGGCACTGACTCATGCCTCCATCTGCCACTTGTGCAAAGGAGAGGAAGAACCAGTCTGGACGGCCGCCACGGCCCCCACACGCCGTGGGTGTAGTGCCTGGAGACGCCAGGGTGGCTGAGCCGCGCTGGCCCCGGGCAGGGAGCAGTCCGGGCAAGCAGGGACAGGGGTGACCTGGCCATGGGCAGGGGTGTCACAGCGAGGCGGAGGGGTACAGCAGCTCTAGGGGTATTGCAGCTGGGCATGGAGCAGTGCCACATCTGTGCGGTGAGTTCTCGGCTCTGTATGGGAGGGTCTGATGTCTGCAGGGTGTAGGCTCACAACTGTAGGGAGTGGTCTTGCATCTGTGTGGGGGTTTCTGTCCAGTGCATTCTTACAGCTGTAGAGGGGGTCTCCTGTCTGTGCACTGGGGCCTCCCATCTGTAGAGAGGTTCTCCCCTTGGCACAGGGGGGGCTGTCAGGTTGATAAGGAGCTTTAGCATAACTGCAGAGCCCTGGCGCATCTGCTTGGGGTGTGTCCCATCTTGGGGACCTGTTCTGCCCACCCAGGGGGTGTTCTGCCCACCGTAGGTAATGTCCCCATCCATGCAGGGTGGTGTCCTGCTGCTGCTCACCCTCTCTCCTCCCCGCAGGACTGCCAGGAGCTCACTGACGTGGAGAGAGCCATCGAGACTGTCATCAACCAGTTCCACTGCTACGCGGTGAAGGGGCAGAAGGAGTATTTGACACCCAACGAGATGCAGGAGCTGGTGGTGCAGAAGCTGCCACACCTAGGGAAGGTGAGGGCGTGGGCAGGGGGAGCTGGGGAGGGCACAGGCTGCCTGTGGGACCCCACGACCTCACCCCCCCCTCTCCCCGTGCTTTTCTCCACCCTCGCTGCAGTGCGTTGGACCCCTGGAGGAGAAAATCGAATGCATGGGAGACCCAGACGAGGCCAAGCTGGAGTTCGGGGAGTACTGGGACATGATGGGGGACGCGGCCAAGGGCTGCCGGAGGAAGTAGAAGGTGGCGGGGGATGGGAAGGCGCCCGAGGCCTCAGGCTCTGCACCGAGAAGCGAGAGGCTGCTGGTCCCGGTGGGATGCGCCTGGGAAACGCAGCGGAGCTCCCGCCGGGGCTCCAGTCCCTCCCCGCGGCCCCAGCCGGGGCGAAGGGACCCCCTGCCCGGCTCCACCCCTGCCCTCTCTCTGTTCTCCCTCTCGTCAGGGACCTCCCTTCCCATCCCCAGCTCTGGCCCGTGCAGGGTGGGAAGGAGGTGGCAAGGGGGTTCCTGACCCCGGCTCCGGAGCAGCCTTTCTCCGTCCTTTGCTCCAGAGCCTTTCCCCTGGGACCGTCTCACCTCCAGCTTCCAAAGCCCTCTGGTTGCAAGTCCCCCAGCCCCGGAGCATCACAGCCAGTGGGACTTGGCTCCTTTCCCCCAGACCCCCTCGGACACGCGGGCTCAGCCCCCTGGCCCGGCGCCACCGCACCGGAGCTCCTCTGCCACAGCCTTCAAGCACCTTTGGGGGCATCCCGGGCTCCGAGCCAGTACCCACGTCCCCGTGTGTGGCCCGGGTGCGTTCCCTGCTCTTCTGGTTCAGGGACCACGTTGCCCTGTGCTTGCCCAGGTTTTGGGGTGCTCTCCCTACCTGCCCCTCTCCAGGGGTGCTGGTCCCTGGCTAGCAGCCAGGCTCGGGGCTGGGCCGGCGCTGGTTGTTATCAGCTTGTGTCACTTGCAACCATTTTTGTATAAATTAATAAAGGAAAACACTGAAAAAAAAAAAACCAAAACAAACCAAACCCAGCCGGGGTGGAGTGAGCTCATTTGTCCTTCGTGGGAGAGGGAAAGGAGGGGTCAGGGAGGGACGGGGCTGCAGCCACGGTACTACCAAGCATTGCTCCCTGCAGGGTGTGCAACACAGAGGGTGCAGGGGCTGCTGTGGGCATGCAGGGGATGCTGTGGGCATGCAGGGGATGCTGTGGGTATGGAGGGGATACTGTGGGCATCAAGAGAGGCTGCAGGAATGCAAAGGATGCTTTGGGAGTGCAGAAGCCCTTTTGGTGTGAAGGGGATGCTGCAGATGTACAGGGCATGATGCAAGTGTGCAGGGTGCTGTGGGTGTGAGTGGCACCGTGGGTGTGTGTGGGCACTGCTGGATGTGCATGGTGCCCAGGGTATGTGCAGAGCTGTGCATGGTTCCCAGCTCCCCAAGTGGCTCATGCCCAGTGGTCCTCATTTTGAGTACCCCACAAGCAGACCCAGGGCTGTGTCTCCAGGCTGGGCACTCCTGAGGGCTTTCTGTATGTGCAGGATGGAGCTCAGAGGAGACCCCAAAATCTTAGGGTCTGAAAGTCCCAAGAGCTGTGATGCCAGCAGCAGGATCCCACCTGTGCTGGGCCAGTGTGGGACTTCTGCCTAACTCCAGCAAATGGGCAAAGACAGAGTGCCACAGAGTGGCACAGAGCCACAGAGTGGCTCAGCTGGGATGGAGCACCCAGCACAGGGAGGGTGAAAAAATATGCTGGAGGAGATGCAGAGCCTGCTCACCAGCCCCCCTGCATCACCTCTTCAGGTTCTGTGCTGTGGGGTGAAAACCCCAAGCAAATGAACAACCAAACCCAACCCAAACCCCAGAGAAATGTGATGAAAGCCAAGGCCAGGGCAGCACCGACACCGCGGCTGGGCCACAGCCACCCTCTGTCTGCTCTCACCTGGAGCTGGATTTCACAACGGGGAGGGTATTTATTGTCCCTGCCTCAGAGATGGAGAAGTGGAAATTAAGCAGAAAGGTGTGGCTGCACTTAATTAGAGACAGGAAATGTGTCAAATGGTCAGGGTGATGGGGGTGGGAAAAGGGGGAGCCAGGGCCCCTGGATGCTCTCTTCCCAACACCAGGCTGGGAATGTGCCATGGGAGTGGGGAATCCTGGGTCTTGTTTCTGGTTTGGTGACTGGCCCTGGCAGGTGGCAATCCTGTGGCCTGAGCCAGTGCTGAGCAGGAGCTGGTATAGCTGGGAAGGTGGCAGGAACAGCTCAGCCTGTGCTGGGGTGGTCATGCTGCTTGGTGAGCCAGGACTCATCAAGTGGGCTTGGCACCGCTGGTCAAAACACATCTGGAAACTTCAGGAGATGGATGCAGAATCATAGAATCATAGAATCACAGAATCANCCAGGCTCTCACCACCCTCATGCTGAAGAACTTCTTCCTAACCTCCAGTCTGACTCTCCCCATTTCCAGCTTTATTCCACCCCCCCCAGTCCTATCCCTACCTGACAGCCTAAAAAGTCCCTCCCCAGCTTTCTTGTAGCCCCTTTAAGATACTGAAAGGATTTGCCCGTGCAGAAGTGGATGTGGCTCCAGGGTACTCATCACAGTGGTCACCAAAGCCAGGTCTCAGTGCCTCCCCCTCTGCAAAGGATGCCATGGGGCAGAGCTTGTCAATGAGCACCCAACCTGCTCCCAGCCCTTCAGACCTGGAGCTGGTTGTGACCAGGGGAGAGATCAACTTCAGGAGGGTGGTCAGGAGGGCTGGGAACCATCCCATGGTGGGTTTGGGTGGTACCTGGCTGCTCCGAGCACCCTGACACGCCCTGGATGCCTTGTAAAAATAAGGGCCTGGATGTGGTTGTGACATCTGCCAGGCACAGCAGAGTAATGAAGGGCCATGACTCAGAGCTGAGCTGTTTGCCTGCAGGGTCCAGGAGGGTTTCCCACCCTCCTGGGATGTTGCATCAACGACACTGGAGCCTCTCGCCCAGGAACGGGTTTGCTTCCTGCCGGCAGAGATTAGGAAGAGGCCAGGGGAGAGCTGGGATGACACAGAGCAGAGGTTTTCCGGGATAGGAGATCCAAAGGTGTTCTGAGCAGGTGGCTCCTGCCTGTGCTGCATCACCTCCTGCTTTGCATCCACACAGCAGGCAGCTCCCAGCAGCGCCGGGATCTGATCGCGGCCCCGAGTCGCTGTCCCCTGCTGCATGCGCAGGGCTGCAATTTGCTGGGACAGTTCCGCAGGGATGTGGCCGCCAGCTGGGAGAGCCTTGTCTGTCCCATCTGGAGATGGCTGAGAGCTGGGCACAGCCCTGCTTGGACCTGGTTCTTCCGCTTTCAGGACCTCAGGGGCCAGCACCAACCCTTCTCCCTTGAGAACGAGTGGGTTTGGCTCAAACAAACCACGGGCCCTGCCTGCTGGGCAGCTCCTGTGCCAAGCTGGACCCAGTTGGCTGATTGACAGGCACTGGAACAGGCTGCCCAGGGAGATGCTGGAGTCCCCATCCCTGGAGGTGTTCAAATAAGGTGTAGACATGACACTTGAGGACACAGTTTGGTGACCATGGCAGTGCTGGGCTGATGGTTGGACTTGACTATCTTAGAGGTCTTCTCCAACCTTGATGATTCCAGGAGTCCCTGATTCTGCCCTGTCCATCTGCTGGGGGGTGCATGGGGACGGTTTGGAACTGGGTGGGTGGTGGATGCCCCCCCCGCCCCGAGCTACAGGAGCTTCTGTCTGGTGTCTGGCTGGATGGCAGCAGGTTTGCACACCCTGGCATCAGGCTGGAGTTGCACTGTGCCTGGAAACTCCTCACTGCTATGAGTTCCCTCCCCCGCTTCCCAGGTGCTGGGGTCCTTTACAGTGCTGTATGGTGGTGGTGTCTGGCTGGATGGCAGCAGGTTTGCACACCCTGGCATCAGGTTGGATTTGTACTGTGCCTGGAAACCTCTCACTGCTAGGAGCTCCCCCCCGCCCCTTCCCAGGTGCTGGGGTCCTTTACGGTGGTCCCTAAATGCCTACCATCACCCCACAGCTGCCACCGTGCACAGAGCAACCTGAGCCTGCCGCGGGCTGTCCCTGCTCGCAGGGACCCGTCCTGGTGTTGCAATCCTAGGGAACCATTTCCCAGGTGAGCCCCAGCCTGGGAACGCCCTGGGAACGTCAAGGAGGGGTGGGAGCCTCTTTAAAAGCCTGCCTGGGCCCGGTATGGGTGCAAGGTGAGGAGAGAGAGGCTGCGAATCAGCTGCCGCTGCCTGAGCTGCCAGACAGACGGACACCGCGGGACCCCCGGGCGGAGCCAGGTGAGGCTCTGAGCTGGGGCTGGGGACCCTAGCGTTGAGTTGGGACCCCTGGGCTGAAGAATCAGCCAGGAGCAGCCCTGGGACCTGCTGCTGCAGGTTGGGGTGGTGGAAATCCCCGGAGCCCTTTGGCAGCGCCACGCGTGGGGCTGGGGTGGAGGGGGGCAGCTGGATCCATAGGGGGCACTGAGTGGGGCTGGAACAGGGATGGGTGACCCAGCATGGTGCTTGGCAGCACCCATCGACCTCTGCTGCTGCCTAAGGACAGCCTGGCACGGGGGGCACCAATGGGGTCTGGCCCCTGGCAAAGGGTCATTTCTCCCCTGATTTGCCCACGGTAATGCCAGGACTGTGGCCAGGGAGCTCTGGGGCTGTGCCCAGTTGTAGGTCCTGGATCTCAGCACTGGGTGGTGAGGAAGGTGATGGAGAGGTGAAAGAAGCACAGGGACCACGGCAGCAGGAGCAGAGCAGCCACGGTGCCACATACCAGCACCCAACCCTGCCAAGAATCTACATGTCCCACTGCGGGGACAATGTGCCCATGCCCCAGGGTGGCCCTGGGGACACAGGATGGGGCTAAGGCCCAGGCGACAGCAGGTCCCTGCTGTGCTGCCACAGATAGGCTGTGCCATGAGTCAGCGTCCAGGCAGCAGCCACCATGCCCCGAGGATGGGCTGGGTGATGGTGGCAGGGCACTGGTGACACCACTGTGGGGTCTGCATGGGGGGGTGGGTGCAGGGGCAGGGTGTCAGGTGGGTGCAGGGGCAAGGTACCAGGTGAGTGCTTTTGCCTGGGTGCTGCTGGCTACCTGCTTTTTGGTAATGGATGGCCTGGGTTGAGGAAGGGCTGGAGTCGGAGGTCTCTGATGGGCAGCTCTCATGGTGCTGTGCCCAGACTGTTTGAAGGCCACCCTGGTGCCCAGCATCCTGCAGACTGAGGACAGTCCCCAGTTCTGGGATGGGTTGGCTCTGGGTTGTGGCAGAGCAAAGGCTTGCACAGGGACAGGGCTGGCTCGGGATGGCACTTGGCCATGCTGAGGCACACGAAGAAGAGCACAAGAGTGTGGAGACCCCAAGGCTGAGCCTCATGTCCCTTGTCACCACCCCAATGTGCCAACATCCTCGTCCCGGGGCTGAGCTGGGGAGGCTCAGTGCAGTGAGAGGACATCAGCCAAGCTTGGGGCACCAGGCAGGTCCTGCCAGCTCCCGGGGAACAACCATGCCATGGGCAAACTCCTGGATGATGCCCCCAGAATGGGCACTGTGCTGGGCCACTCTTCAGAGTTCTGCACATGGCACCCTGTTGGCTTGCTCCAAGACTTGTGTGGCCACCAGTGCCAGTGGTGGTCAGCACCAGAGCTGGTGCGAGCAGGGCCCTGTGCCCCGCCAGGGAGTGGCTGCAGCTTGCCCTGCTCCCTGCCACCGGCGGGGCAGGAAGGAGCCAAGGCCGGACAAGGTGACGCCGTTTCCGTCCCTGCCTGCCAGCATCCTGCCCGGGATGTGGATGCTGACCCCGTGACAGGGACTATCCTGCTGGGCCCACCCGTGAGGAGCGTCCTGGCTTGGGGCAGCCTCGGGGGCTGTGAAGAGCAG
The DNA here is from genome assembly GCA_013399055.1 of Ramphastos sulfuratus. Taxonomy (NCBI): domain Eukaryota; kingdom Metazoa; phylum Chordata; class Aves; order Piciformes; family Ramphastidae; genus Ramphastos; species Ramphastos sulfuratus. The sequence goes on along the minus strand of WBNM01027952.1, from coordinate 33,135 downwards.
AGGAGGACCCTGTGGACATCAGGCAGGACTGGAGCCTAGGATAGGAGGGACGCCCTCGGTTGGGTTCGAGGGGGGCTTGGACAGGTCCAGACCTGTCCCACCAGGGTGTTCCCGGAGCTGTGAAGCAAGAGGAGGGCTGGCAGGTAATTCCTGCCCTCGCCTCGCCGCCGCCGCCGCGCTCCCAGCCCCATTCCTCCCTAATGAGCTCTGGGAACCGGCGGCCGCGGCCCTGGCGCTGCGCAGCCCTGCGGCCCCAGCACCATAATTGACTCCTCGGCCCACGCGTGGGGGTGGCCGCCCCGGGGAGGGCAGGTGGGGCGATAGTGTGGGGTGGAGTGATGGTGTGGGGTGGGTGCTGTGCTGGAGCAGGTGGCATGGAGGAGTTGTGGTGATCCTGCCTGAGCGGTGGTGTGGGGAGGTGGCCCCACATGCTGGCACCCTCAGCTTTCAGCCTCTCCGTGGAGGCTGCTTCTTGCCTGCCTGGGGGCTCATGGTGCTGCCCCCCAGGCTGATGGAACTGGAGACCTCCTTTGTGTATGTCCTGAGCCATGGCACTGCCAGCCTTGGTGGCATGACGCCTGCCCTTCCACCTCCCTGTTCTGCCACCACGGCAAGCGTGGAGGGTCCCCACACTCCCCCATCCCTGACACCCCCTGACCTCCGTCCCCACAGGTGACTGTGGGCAGCCATGGCCGAGTGCACGGAGCTGGAGTGGGCGGTGCAGGTGCTGGTGACAAACTTCGACAAGTACTNGCGCCCCGGTGCCAGCCGCTGCGCTCTGTGCCCGCAGGACACCGGGAACCGGCGCGCAGCCGATAAGCTGATCTGCGACCTGGACGAGAACAAGGACGGACGCATCAGCTTCGAGGAGTACTGGACCCTGATCGGCGGCATCGCCAGCCCCATCGCGCAGATCATTCGCCAGCAGGAGCAGAGCATCAAGCACACCAAGTAGCTGGCTTCAGCCCGCCCCGCCCCGGGCTCAGCCCCTCCACCCTGGGCTCAGCCCCTGCTTCTCCGCAGCTCTTCCCGCTTCTCACCCCTCCCGCTCCCGAGCCCCGGCTCGCCCCGGGCTGCTCCCGCGGCTCAGCTGACTGAGCCGTGCCGGGCTGCGATCGATCGGGACGGGAAGACGCCAGGGGCGGGAGGTGGGAGGTTTGAAGCCACCGCCTCGGGGTGCTCCTCCTTGCCCCACGCCATGCCACCCCTGCCCTCAGCTGCTTCCCCAAGCCCTGTCCTCGCCAGGCTGCCAGGTAAGAAGCAGAGGAGGAGGCTGCCCCTCATCCAGGACACGAATTCTGTCTGTTCTCAGACCTCGAGGCCACAGCCCTGCTGGCAGAAACCCATCACAACTAAGACATCCTCTACCCTTGGAGCCCCTCCTCAAAGCTGGGGGTCTTCCTGGGGAAAGGGTGCCCTTGCCCCTGCCCAAGCTGGCGAAGGGTTTGCCCTGCCTGGCGCCGTCGGGCAGCACTGTCCGTGGTTATTTATTGCAGCAATAAAGTCTGGAGGAGCAGTGGCTGGCGCTGAGGCTCTGCCTTCCTGGGGCTGTCCCACAGCACNAGTGTGGGGTGGAGTGATGGTGTGGGGTGGGTGCTGTGCTGGAGCAGGTGGCATGGAGGAGTTGTGGTGATCCTGCCTGAGCGGTGGTGTGGGGAGGTGGCCCCACATGCTGGCACCCTCAGCTTTCAGCCTCTCCGTGGAGGCTGCTTCTTGCCTGCCTGGGGGCTCATGGTGCTGCCCCCCAGGCTGATGGAACTGGAGACCTCCTTTGTGTATGTCCTGAGCCATGGCACTGCCAGCCTTGGTGGCATGACGCCTGCCCTTCCACCTCCCTGTTCTGCCACCACGGCAAGCGTGGAGGGTCCCCACACTCCCCCATCCCTGACACCCCCTGACCTCCGTCCCCACAGGTGACTGTGGGCAGCCATGGCCGAGTGCACGGAGCTGGAGTGGGCGGTGCAGGTGCTGGTGACAAACTTCGACAAGTACTCGAGCCGCCGCTGCTGCTGCTGCAAGAGGCAGCCTCGGCGCATCAGCAAGAAGGACTTCCGCAAGATGCTCAGCTGCGAGCTCAACCACATGCTGACGGTGAGCGGGGCCGGGGGGGCAGGCACTTCGCACTTCCATGGGGGTCTTCCTCCCCTCCNTCGATCGGGACGGGAAGACGCCAGGGGCGGGAGGTGGGAGGTTTGAAGCCACCGCCTCGGGGTGCTCCTCCTTGCCCCACGCCATGCCACCCCTGCCCTCAGCTGCTTCCCCAAGCCCTGTCCTCGCCAGGCTGCCAGGTAAGAAGCAGAGGAGGAGGCTGCCCCTCATCCAGGACACGAATTCTGTCTGTTCTCAGACCTCGAGGCCACAGCCCTGCTGGCAGAAACCCATCACAACTAAGACATCCTCTACCCTTGGAGCCCCTCCTCAAAGCTGGGGGTCTTCCTGGGGAAAGGGTGCCCTTGCCCCTGCCCAAGCTGGCGAAGGGTTTGCCCTGCCTGGCGCCGTCGGGCAGCACTGTCCGTGGTTATTTATTGCAGCAATAAAGTCTGGAGGAGCAGTGGCTGGCGCTGAGGCTCTGCCTTCCTGGGGCTGTCCCACAGCACGCACACCTCCAGGGGAGGTGGGGGG
>WBNM01027951.1:0-20219 GCA_013399055.1 Ramphastos sulfuratus | reverse complement strand
TGGTTTTAAATTAGTGAAGAGTAAATTTAGTCCATGCTTGGTGGATGGAGTCATTCAACATGACACCAAGTGTGTCTAGGGTCTGGTGAGAAATACTGACTAGAGTCCTTGGGAATATGGGAAATGCTGGGCTACACTAGCTGTTCCCTGGCAAACCAACACAGAAGCACAGGGCAGAGAGATAGATTAGAGCTGCCTTCCTCCTTGCACTTCCAGAAGCTGCACCCTGCTGCCTCCCTCTGTGGACAATGTCTACTGCAAGGCTGATGAGTTTGCAATTCTAATGTGTTGGTTTCTTTGAAAAAGGACTCATTTATCATAGACCCATGAGCATTATTTTGTAACAGCTCACTAAGAAAACTATAGGAATAGCAGTATGGACTGAAATGTTTATTTGCAGAACTTTCTGATGCCACAGGGAAAAAATCGCTCAGTTCACATGGTTTGAATAGGATCAGAATTGAAGAGGTTTATTGATCTATTAATGACAGGTCATTGACTCACAATCCATGAACCACATACTCGAAATCAATATTGTTAATGTAACAGATAAAGCACAAAACTAGACAGTTACAAAATGTTAATAAACACCTACAAATACCTAAACAACCTTCAATACCTTGTCCCGGTTTTGCTCAGATAGAATCATAGGCTAGCCGTGGTATGCAGGCTGTTACCAGTTACCAGTCAGTCAGAAGCATAAACTGGGAAGGGCAAAAGCCAGGGCAGCTGAGCCAAGCTGGTTCACAAGTGTATCACATACCATAAATGTCATGCTTACTACAGAAAGAGAAGTTTGCAGAGGATGGAGACTCTTCCTGCTCTTTCTCCTCCTGCTTCTCCCCATCCCTGGAGGGTCTCACTTGCCATTCTGCTCTCAAAGACTGCCTTCCCATTTATTGTGGCTCTTGTGCATTCACTGGGCTGGGTATAACTTTGTATACTTTATATTTGTATTAGTATTAATATTAGTTTTGCTGATTCATTAAATCTGTTCTCATTCCACCCCATAGATTTTCCCATCCTTNGATGTAAGCTGCAGCACAGGAGGTTCCACCTCAACACAAGGGGGAACTTCTTTACTATAAGGGTCACAGAGCACTAGAACAGGCTCCCCAGAGAGGCTGTGGAGTCTCTTTCTGTAGAGACTTTCAAGGCCCATCTGGATGTGTTCCTCTCCAACCTGAGCTAGATTATGGTCCTGCTCTGGCAGGGGGGTCAGACTTCATGATCTCTTTGGGTCCCTTCCACCCCCTGACATCCTGTGATCCTGTGATCCTGATCCTGCTTCTTGACTGGAGAGGGGTTGCAACAGGAAACAAGGACCATGTGAGCACAATTATGCCTGAGAGCATAACTTATCTTTCCTTTCTGAGGAATGCAGATTATGCAGTAACAAATGTTAGCAATGCGCTTTCTCCACTGTGATATCTATCGTTCTACAAATATTTTTTTTTTGCCTACAACTGAGTGATTCAGATTTGAATACCCTGTTTTAGCTGTGTTCCAGTCATCTGAGTTTGTCCTGGAAATAAAAAAAAAAGTCATTTTGCATAGTTAGAGCATTTTGATTCCAAGTGTTAACATTTGAATAAATCAGTGTCCTGGGTTAACAGCCCACTCTCACAAGCCCCCATCTTTCCACCCAGATGGGAGGGAAAATTAACACGAAAACCCCCAACCCCAGACAGAGATAAGGAATTTACTGACATAATGGAATGCACAATTACCTTAGCCTATTTGTGGAAAATGAAGAGCAAAATGCAGAAGTAGCAGCAGAAGCCAGCAATAAAAGAGTTGCCCATGCACAAGCAGACAGCCCAGCAGTAAAGATCATCACCTCAAAACTGGGAACCAGAAGCAGTAACCGGAACAGGAAACCTCTCATATTACAATCTGAACTTCAAGCCCCATAATACTTTGTTCCAGCCAGCACTTTCTTTTTGAAGCAGATTCAACTCAATCCATGACAGTCAGTCAAAAGAGCCTTTATTCTGAATGGAAACCAAACCCAGAGTTTTACTTGAATCAGAACCTGCAGCTAAAAATGTTGCCTCTCAACTGAACCTAAAAAAGGAACAGCCTTTGGTTTCAGCACCTGAGAGGACTTTTGCTATGACTTACAATAGTCTTCATTTACTGCTGAGAATGTATTTGTACTGGTTTGTTTTGAATCACTGCTTTATTAATCTAGTATTTCAAAGCAAAGTGACCTGTCCTGTGTTTTTCCTTCCTGTCATCCCTGCCACCACTAAGGGCTGGGGACTGACAGAAGCCTTTTAGCCAGACCAAATTACAGTCAGATATATGTGAGGCTCACCTGACCAGATATCTGAATTTATATTGCAGACTTTTATGTCCTAGGCATATCAGCAGAGAGAAGTAGTTTTTTCTATCTATGATTATATTCATCTTAACAGGGATGTTTAAAATAAGTCAGAGGAACCAAGCTTCAGTGACTCTAAACTGAGACTGGGAAGATACGGTCACATGTGGACACAGACACTGCAGGCTTTGAAAAGTTAGGGGAGATGACTCCAACCCACTGCAGCTCACATAAATTAGTGGCATGGTAGAAGGAAGGAACAGAGGATTTCACAGATAAAAAGAAAGGCTCAGTGGTGCTCCAGAGGTGAGCAAGGTCAGTTTGAACACCAGAGGAATGTATGCAATATTCAGCCTAATCTGTGCACTACTATCCCTTGATATCACATAAATAAAAGTTACAGAAGTCTCAGTGACTTTACTGGAAAAGATGCAGCCTGTTCTCCTAGCATGAGATTTACTACTTTATCTATGTCCTTTAGAAAGATGTGCATCCTATACCAACCACTAGATTAAATATTTAAAGAGTCATCAGCTTTTAAAACAGAGTAGTTATTTTTGTTGCTTAAATAAGGATGGGGAGCTTATAAATTTCTGAACTCTTGCTCCATAGTTTGAGTGTACTGGAGCACAGCAAAGACATTATGTAAATGAGAGATGAAATTGAATGCTCCTTTGTAATGCATGAAAATAAACCACGTGGCCTTCATCAGGAGCTTCAGTTTCAGGATGGATGCTGGCAATTGTATATAGTCAGTTCACATCAAATTATAAAAGACAAAGGTTATGTTTTGTGTCAGAAACATATTGCACATATAACACCTCCTTGTGAAAAGTAAATTCACTCCTGCATTGGGGATTGGTGGCTACCTTGTACCTCGGGTCATGATCTCATGATGTTTGGTGAGAACAGAGAACAGTCCCAGCTACTCAGTGATCCATGAGGCATGCTGAACATCACATACTTGATTTTTCATGCTTCATCTGAAAGCAGATGTAATTTTGCTGCCAATGCCTTTTGTGGATGTTGAGGATTGTTGGGGAAATGAACATAATTTTACATACGTGTATAACATATAATAAATATACATTTAAACACAAGAAGGAGAAGTAAAGGTGGTTTCTTGGTGAGGTGAGTACAAGCACCCATGATATGTACCTCATTGTGGATGCCTACTAATTGTCTGCATCAGAGCTAGCCACTTCAGATTCCTTTATCATCAACAGTGAGAATGTATAATTTAAGACATGCTTTTACCTGGCCTACTTTAAATATCTTCCTCAGGATAAGAGTGGTAGATTCTTAAAATGTTTGTACCTTGATCTTGTAAGTGGTAGTTCAAGTGTGAGTGCCTAAATTGTAAATACTGATTTGATCGGAAGAATACTGTTGTTGAGTTGAATGTCTCTTGAGAGTGTGCATTTGGAAAGAAAGAAAAGTTAGTAGTCTAGAGACAAGTAAAATTATATTAATTTAAAAACAGTTCTCAGCTTCTCTTGGGAGACTGAGTGGAGTAAAAAAGTTTTGCAAGCAGAAAATCAATCACTATTTGCAAAGTAAGAATTGCCACCCTTTACCTGTATGTCTACAAGAGAGAAGGAAGGAGGAAAGTGGTGTGTATACAGACTGCAGATCATGGCATTCCACAGGAAAATTATTTGCCATGAAAAAACTTACTCTTGAATTTCTGTTTTGATGGTGTGTTATGCAAAGGAATATTAAGAACAAAATCATCATTTAGAAAGAATAAGAGATTCATGGCAATGACTTTACGATCTATAATTTAAGGCTCCAGGTTTTCTGTGTCACTTTTTCTTTTTAAGGCATGTTGAACTGTAAAAGTTTTTTTCATTGTTCTGTTCTTCAATACAAGATTATTATTCGTTTTCTGGGAAATAAGAGCACACTCTCTGTTTGTGAGCCTGCTTTTGTGAGTGCCATTCAGAACTTGTCACTATAATAATGTAAAGCTGTAGTTAAGCTTTGATAATCTAGTTTTCAAAACATCAAGAAAAGCAAGCAATGACCAGGAATGTTCATCCCACATTAAAGAAGGTGACATTCTGGGAACATGGCACAAAACAAAAATTATGAAGATTCAATCTTAAAAGCCATGAACAAAACATATTATACTTAAAATATCATTTTAAAATCAAACAGGGGGGGAAAAAAAGTATAATCTGGCAATAACTGTAGATTCCTTCTTTTTTTTTTTTTCTTTTTTTTTTTCCTCTAACAAAATATTGGTCAAAAAAATTCTGGCAGCTATGGAAGAACAAGAAAAATCTTCTTTTTATGTCCTCAGAAACTGTCCTATTCTCTTCATTTCTCTTAGCAGGATATAAGCTTACTGATGATTTAACATCAAGGTACATAAAGGCAAATACCCTTCTGAGTAAAATCTTTTCATTATTTTTCTTTGTATAAATGATTCATGTTCCCATATAAGCCATGACTGTAGAACTTTGGTTCTTTCAAAACTTTTTTATAGACTTAACTCCAAGGCATGGAGACTGAGTTGTGAGACTCATAACCAGAATTAGCATGTTTGTCATCATGATTTGTCACTGCATCAGGTGAAAACTTTGAAGTTAATTGGTTCATATTTAAACCGTGCTTTGAAAATCAAAGCTCAATTCAGTTTTTTTGCCATAATGAGGTCCATTTCTTATACTGACTGATAAGCAGTCAGTGTAAAATGATGGGCTCTTAAATCTACGGGAATTGTACTTAATGAGAATGACTCTGATTCTCATTATATTGATTTTGGTGGGAAAACTTTCACTTATTTTAATGGGAACAAGACCAACCCTTGCTGAGGGTTTGGAGCCAGTCCAATAGAGATCCTAAGTGTATGAACGGGAGGTATAACTCCACACCAGCTTCACTGCTTGGGCTTCTGTTATCAGACTATGTTGTCTTCAATCCATCCTGCCTGAGCACACAGGAGAAGGGTGTCTGAGATTGCCAAACACCTGGAAAGCATACTAAACTTCTGTAAAGCCTTCATGCACAAATACTTGACTAAACTTGACATTTTGAACTGTAGGTAAGGATTATTAAGCTCTGTTTATTAATTTCTTTCCAAGAGCAAGCTGCTACTAGCATTTTTAAAAAGAACTGGGCAAGACACATTGCTTTCAGTGGCAGGGCCTGTAGATCCCCGTTTTTCTAACTATAGTCAAGTAGTTAGTCAAGTTGAAAACCCAGGTTCAGTGCCTTCCTCAAGCATGTCCTGTTTATTGGGCCACAAGTCAAGACAGACAATGACATTTCTCAAATCCGTGGATTATTCTCAACTGTGGAGTGAATGAGGGAGGAGCAGCAAAAGGAAATACAAATCATTTAAAGACAGATTTTATTAAAGTTGTTTTTCTCTTCCCCGATATTTTAAAAAGAAACAAGACAAGTTTAAAAGGACAAAACAACATGTTCTTTAGAATTGGCATTTCCCAGAATTATGATAATGACAGAAATAAAAGATGGCAAGATAAATAGTGCATCCTAATAGTGTTTTTATTCTCCAGTTGTTCTGCAGCTTCTTAGATGTATTTCAAAGCAAATCATTGCTCTGAAGCATTCTGACACTTTGGGAAGGATTCCAGGACTCAGTCGTAAGTCTTTAATGCCACTTAGGTGCCATGGGATAACTCTCCTGTCCTCCAGCTGCCACTCCAAAGGCGAATAATCTCCTGAGTTAGATTTGCCAGTCTTGCACAGATGTCAGCCATATCAGGGTGTCTAAAGTGTCATGAGGCAGACAGGCAACTAAATCCCACCCTCTCTTGCATGTTCAAAGCTCCATCAGGAATCACAGAAATAGCTGCATGGAAAACTGTCAAAGATAGGGCGCTGCATCTCCTCGTAAGTTCTTGAGCATCGCCAAGGAAAGGAGTATTCACAGCACAGTGCTGTACAGAGACATCAGCTCAGGTCCCAAACCCAGTATGGCTCCACTAGAGTGTTACTACACTTCAAAGCTGGTTAGCAGGGCTTTGTTAAGCCATGTGTATCCAAATGGATTTCTCCATGCTTTCCTCAACTCTTCCTTGACATAAGGTATGACTTAGCTTTAAATGTGACTACTTACAATACTTGTAAGGTATTATAAAATTGCTATTGTAAAGTGCATTTTGATACATTATTTCCTCCAAAATAATTTGCTGATAAGATTATCGCTTCATTTCTACAACAATAAAAATAAAACTTACGAGATGTAAAAAGAACATGCAAATTGTACATGATTCAATGAAACTTCTGCTTCAAATGAAATATTCAGATAAGCTTTGAAAAATCTTGGTTTGGGTGCAGATCTGAATTATCTTTTTTCTACTCCGCACCTGTCCTTCAGTTCTCTGAAGGCTGAGTTTCTTTTTATGGGTTTCTTTCTCTGATTTGTATAACAGAATTCACCTGGAATATCTATTATTTTCAGAAAAGAAGGGTATTAACTGAACAAAGGTTTTCAACAGCAAGTAGCTGGGGCGGATAGGATCATCTATTCACAAGATACTACACTTTTCTTTTTTTTTCCCCAGGTGATTAAACCTAGTCAATGTAGCTACGTCAACATTTGCTTCAGGTGTCAGTTCATAGTTGCTAATAAGTGGGCAGTTATATCCAGTTTTTATTGTACTGGCAGGTCTTGGGTTTTATCTTTCTGCAATGAGAATATATAAAGAAATATTTGCTGCATTACTATAAATATTCACAGTAATTGGATCAAAAAAAAGTCTAAATTCATGACTGTATTTTGGTTAAAGACCTTCAGAGAAAGATGTGGTCTCCATATTTCTCATCATCCTAAGACTCCTTGCTGGAGGCTCTAGAAGCTTCAGAAAGGTTCTGCAGAGGGATCTGGATGGACTGAAATCAGAAATAGTGTGGCCACCAGGAGTAGGGAAGTGATCACGCCTCTATATTTGGCACTGGTGAGGCCACACCTCAAATACTGTGTTCGTTTTCGGGCCCCTCACTACAAGAAAGACATTGTGTTGCTGGAGCGTGTCCAGAGGAGGGCAGTAAAGCTGGTAAAGGGTCTGGAGATCAAGTTTCACAAGAAACAGCTGTGAGAGAACGAGAGGAAATGGCCTGAAATTGTGCTAGGCGGTGTTTCAATTGGATATTAGGAAACATTTCTTCACTGAAAGAGTAGCCAGGGGTCAGAACAGGCTGCCCAGGGAAGTGGTGGAGTTACCACCCCTGGAAGTGTTAAAAAATTTTTGTAGACATGGCACATCAGTACAGGGTTTAGGGGACCTCATGGTGTTGGGTGTGGGTACAGAATCTTCTCCAACCTTAATGATTCTAGAAATACATTCAACAGTGGAGCATCTTAAAATTATGCTTAACTCCCTAGACAATGCTGTGCCTTCTGAATTTGGTTTTCTGATCCTCTGTGACACCATTTGAATAAGTTATTAGGAACCAGTTTCCAAGAATATTTATTTAGTTCATATTCTTTTTTATTCCATTTATTTTTATTTTTTTCCTTGTTCTTAAAATGAAGTACAAAAAGTTCTTTCTCAGACATGCTAATTGTTTTCAAATATGGAATCTCTGAGTAAAAGCACTGAAGTGTGACTAAATCAGCCTGCACAAAATCTTTAAATAATTTTGTTCAAGGAGATCAGGAGGATGGAGAAGTTTTTTTGATAATGAAGTTCCTTTATTGCAAATACATGTGGATTTGTATTTATTTCATAAATGTTATGTGCTGTGAAGATGTGGTTCTTGGTTTGTAGATCATAATACTCATTCCTTGTCCAAATGACAGTCTGATGATCTTTGCAAGACCTAGGGTTGATGATGCTTGGTTTTCTCATCAGTACCATTGCCAGACTGATTCAGGCTGAAAAAGCTGTAAGTCAAGCACTGGGAAATCTGACAAAGATGGAATGGATGATTTATCATTGAGAGATTGGTTTTTTTCTTTCCTTAATCACCTACAGATAAAAATGAACACACAGAGGTACACCTGTAGTGCCAGTAAATGAGAGCAGTTGCAGTACAAATTATGAAGAATAGAGTGTTGCCAAAAATTCATGCAGAGAAATGAATCTTCCCTTGATGGGCATCATCTTCCAAATGGACTCTTGCATGCTGTTGTAGTTTGAATTATGAGTTTCATGCAGATACAATCTGCAGTTCAAGTGCGCAGGCTGGTGAACAGTAGCTGCTTGTCTAGAAAAATGAAAACAAGTGATAGCCTTGCAAATGAGTATTGTAAATTTAAATTAACGCAGAGGTTGTCTACTTTAATCTTTGACTGAAGGGCACATTGCTTTCAAAAATATCTCAGTGAAAGAAACAGCTCCAGCAAAATTTTTTTTTACTTGTAAGATCTATGAATATAACTTTGAAAACCCAAAGAATTTAATCTTGCTTGTGATTAATATATCAGCTGCATAAAAATTCTCTTAAATGTCTCATTATTCATAGAACCTGTGATGTGTAGGTATGAACAAAAAACACCTCTTGCAATGTCTAAGTAAACAGTTTTTCACATTATAGCCTCGAGTCTTTCCTTGTAAAGACTTATAAATATGTATATGTGGGACTTCCAGAGCTACCACAAATACAGTCATCTCAGCAGGAAAAGCAGAGCAATAATATGGCCTCACTTGCCTGTGCTGTCTGATGCTCCTGGCTCATGCTGCTAGCACTGCCAAAGGGTATAACAGCTCTTCCCTGAGTTCTACAATGCTGTGAACCTTCCTCTGCTTCCTTGTGTACTGCTTCCCTTTGGGTAATGTGGACTTCAGTATTATTTTCTGGTTCATAATTACTGACACATTTTATTGGACAGCCTTTTAAAAATTATTAATGAAGTATTTTCTGTACCGTTATAAAGATTATCACCATATGGGCTGGTTTGAGCTAATTGGAATATTTTAATAGAGAAAATTATATTACAGGCTGTGAAAGGAAAACAATGGTGATGTCTACTTCACTCATAGGCTTGCTGTGATGTTTAAGAAAGAACTCAAAACAAAAGATAAGCCACTTGGGCTTGCAGCGGTCTCTGGGGCACAGCGTCTGGGGTTGCCTATCAGCTTCTGGCTTCTCCTCTCTGCCGATTAATTTCACTAACCACTTTTTCTTCTAATTCCTCCTCTGGCCAATCCTCAAAACCTTGGGGTAAGGTATAGGGGTGGGGAGAAGGTGGAAGGGTGGTTGGGAGCCCCTCCTGGGGTCTCTGATTTCTGGGAGGGCTGTTGTGTTTCTGTATTACCTTTACCTGTATTACCTTTATATATATTCCTGTATATAGTGTATATATCTGCTTGTATATTGTGCTGAGCTGTAAATAGAGCTTCGTTGCATAACTTCCAGCCGACTGAGTTCTAGTCTGGGTCATTTTACAAAGTGTTGGGGGGGTGGGTAACTCCCAAACTGTCACACCATAGCATCTGAAGTACTTCTCAGTCTTTTTCCTCATCTTTGTGATTTTCCTTGGGTCTGGAGATGTGGTATCATTCCCATCCTGCACCTGAGGAATGAAGGCCCAGAGCCCAGAGGGGTGGAGTCCTTGTACTGCTGAAATACTGAGGTACCTAAAAAGGACTCTGACAACATATAGATATCTGAGCTTGAAACTATGACCTATGAAATCACACATATCCCTCTGACATCTGCAGAAGGTGAGGTGTCTATCTGGCCAAGTTTGCTTTCGGTGTACGACTCTTCTGTGGTGTATCTACATTAGCACTTTTGCTTAGATACGAGTGCATTTCTGAGCTGATCTCCTGGCTATGCTTCTCACTGTACTTTATGAATGAGTCTCCCAGCACTCAAGGCAAGCAGATTCCTTTCAGATTGATTAGACTGGGAGATATATTCCCAAAATGTACCAAATGCTTTTCAGCTGGCAATGGTCACTGAGCCCATGGGCTAAGGCTAGAGGTGGTATAAAAAAGAAAGTATGTGTAGTACTGATATCAGGTTATCCACACCACTTATCTATCTCACTGTACGTATTGCTTCCTTGTGCATCATACTATTCGCTGGTGTCAATGCAGCTTGCAATGTTGATGAATGCGGAGGTCTTTACAAGGTATATCTGACTTTATCTGAAATCATCCCATGATGCAGGGTTTGGTATACACATGCATAATTCGCTCTGTCAGCAGTGAGGATGGCACAAAAATGAAATACAATACTATAACAGTTTTTAAAAATAGATGGTCTTTTCTCTAACGGTGAACCCATATTGGTGAGATGATCCATGAAATGGTGTGCATAGGCTTTGTGACCTCTTAGTCTCAGAAGTTCTAAGCCCCTTTCCCAGTGTAATGGAGGGGTAATTGATTAATGAGAGATGGTATTTTTTCTAAATTAATATTGTTTATTAATTTTCAATATTCAGGAGTCTCACCCCCCAACCACTAATTTTAATAATAATCAGGTTCTTTTGCATCAGTCATGGAAACATTATACGTAAAGGAATAACTAGATCTAGAACAAATAACTAGCAATAATACAACACTGAACTGGAAGAGAAGGTTCTTGTGGTTGATACACTGCTTGTCCACTAGATAGACTCAAGAAGCTCCTTTCTGCTTATGGCAGAAGGCTAGCATTCAATTAGAGTCAATTACAGAGTTTTCCTAAAGGCTTTGCTAAAGAGGCTTTGAGTATTTACTCACAAAATTAGCTCCCAACTCATGGGGCTAGCTACAGCTTCAGACAGTACCCAAATGCTTGCATGGGTGTCTGGTGGTGTCTTTTAGCTGCTGAGGCTTCCAATTCTTCCCAGGCTTCACAGGCTGCTGGGGAGAAAGGCAGACAACCTCTGACCTGGTTCTGGTTTCTCTGGATGATCTGTGTGTCCCTTCCAGAGGTTCCTGTCTTGGCAGGAGTCTTGCAGGTGTAGGCAGGATATCTTCAGATGTGCAGTCTTAGCATGGATGTCATGCTGGCTATGCAGGCCTGTTGCATTTAGAGCCTGTTCCTGGTAAAGTCAAAGCAGTGTGGTTTCCAGGCAGATATGCCCAAAGCACAGCAGGGGTAACTTACAGCTTAGCATAGCGTAAAGCTGCAGAAGGCAATGGGAGAATCACTGCCAGAAGCAGAGAGCATGATAAGGCAGAGGCAATGACAGCAACAGCAGCTAGCAGCGAGGAAGTAAGCACAAATACAATGGCAGAGCATGTCGTGCTCCCTGCTCATCTCTTTTTATCCACACAGCCCGAGACTAATGGACCTTTGGACACAGAATAGCCAATCAGAATGGCAATTAGCTGAGCTTAAACATATTAGGTGAAGCCATAGGCTTACTTTACCCAAATTTGGGAAAAACATAGGCCTTGCACAAGGCAGGCACAAGCCAAGCGTATGTACCATGTTTACCACAGGATGTAAACAGGAGCAAAACAAGTCTGGGCAAGCCAGGGTCCTTAGACTTAGTGGCTCCAGGTTCTTTGTCCTCTTTCCCGTGGTTGCTTCTCCCCACAACAGAAGTAGGGAGAGCAGAAAAACATGTCCGGGCAGGCCAGGACACATTCAGGCCTATTCTGGCCTATTCAGGGCTACCATGACATCCAGATAAAACTCCCTTACTGATTTTGGAAGGTGGTAGCTGTGGAACCAATAGTACCAAGCCTTACTGTAAAAAATACAAAACTGTTCATCAGGGCTTGTTTTTATAATTGATTATAGCTGGGACTGGGACCATCTCCTTTCTGATCTTTCACGAAGGAACTGGATTTTTCCTTTTCCTCTTTTTGGATCTAGCGGAAAAACATAGTGGAGATGGACCAGTCAGAGAGGATCCCTCACCACCTGCCAGTTGAGCCATCTTTACTTAGTAGTCAGTTCTTAAATTGTTTGCTGCACAGAGATACAGCTGGATCTGGATGGGGGAGATAATACTTCTTGCCTCTTTTTCATGTCCAAGGCTTCTAACTGCTATACTTCCCTGGGGAGTGAAAAAAAGCAGGTCTGAAACAGTCGAGCCATGCTTTCCATCAGCAGAAAAACACCCTTGCTCAGTGTGTGCCTGTGAGAGTAACCCTTGTATACAAACCACGCCATGCAGACTTACTGCCAATACTTTCTCACAACACCTTCCAACGAAAAAGGTGTTTCCTCAGAGTTACTGACCAGATTACAAAAAAAAGCTCTCTTATTTCTTCTATTTTCAGCATGATGCAAAAGATTTGTATTTTTAACCTTAACAGTCCTTAAAATTCACAGGAAAAATTATTGATCATCAACCATCACCCTGAAGATGTCTTAATTTGGTTTTTGAAACCACAGTCCATGCCAAGCAAACATTATCTTTAGAAGATAACTTACCTTCATAATATTCATCTATTCTGCAGCCTAATGGTGTAATTATGATTGATTTAATTTTATTAAGTCATCAAAGATTCTATTTCCTTTCTGAATAGCTACAAAGAAATGCATAAGGTCTTAATATGTTGGGATACAAAAAGGCAAATCAAAATGAAGAACAGTTCCTGAGATTTATGAAGCTCTGGTACTTCTTTAATTTTAATAAAATATAGCCAGTGACAAAAAAGAAATAGAAAAGTGTCTAATTATAATTATATAAAATGTAATTGTTCACATTATATGAATGTAAAATTGCATACAAAATTGATGTCTCAACTAGTAACATAATCGCATCTCTATTGAAATAACCTTGATGGGTAAAAAGGAGTTGGCATTCCAGACAGGTGTCAAATGGAGAGCAGTTTTTATTTTCCACCAGTACAGTTAATTTCAAAGTTCATTTTCCTGTTTTGATATTTTTATCATCAGTATCAGCCTTTGCCTTTGCCTTCCATCTTTTTGCATTCATTCACAGTAAGGTAGAATATACTTCAAATTAGGGACTGAATTTGTCTCATCTTAACCTGACTAGCTACAAGTTGAATGCCTACATGTAGGCAGTTGTCTTGGTTCTACTCCAGTCAATAGCTACTGAGCGAATCCCAGTCAACGGCATCTAGAGAGCAACCTACAGCAGTCTAAAACAGGTGAACTGTCCTCTACATACCATTGCTTATGTTCACTAGTATCTGCCAACACCAGCAGGAACTAAGAGAGCTCAGAAAAAGCCACCTAAGTTAAACAAGATGAATCCTATCTAGGCATCCATTCTCTCAGTCCTTTATGTTCATCAGCATCTATGTGTGTATGTTCCTGTAATATCTCTTTCTATAACAAGGTTTTTTCTTCTTCTTATCAGTGTAGTTTATGGGTTCTGCATTAATAATTTTAAAATGATTCTCTGGACTTGTGCTTTTTATGTGATTTTGTTTCACAGCTTAAACATAAACTCTGTGTGACATGTGACATTTGTAGAAACTGGTGCCTAACAATGACTTAAGTCTAGGCATATCTTCCAAGACACTGAAGTTGTAAATGCTTATACAGATGCCTCTTTCACTGTATCAAGAAAAAGGTCAGTGATTTCAGATTAGTAAAATACATACCCATTTTTGTAAACATTCGTAGCCTGTGTTTCTGGGTTCATTCCAGTATTATGTACTGGTCTTTTATGGGAAATATATATGTTTTGCAGCACTGTGCAAGAGGTTGCTTTTAGAGACTTGACTCTTAGTTCTCTCCCAGAGGTCATGTTTATTTTTCTCTTCTTTTAGTACTTACCAACTCCACCCCATTGTCAATCACATGTTTAAGTCTAAAAGATGTTCCAGCTGACAGATACAAAATTAATATTGGTAGTATTAGCCCATCCATTAAAAAAAAGTTTCAAATTAGAACATCAGTATGCATAGCATTGACCTCAGATCACTTAAGTTGTGAAACACATACTCAAGTTATTCAAAGGTTCTGACCTTTGTTGGAGGAAAATCTGGCATCTTTGTCTGCCTCCAGAAACCACCAAAAATCTTCACTCTACCCCTTATAGTTTGCAATATACAGGCAATAGTATGATAACCATATCAAAGTTAAAAGATGGTGATGTGCTACTTACATTCCTGCAAGTGAGGAGTTAGGTAGCTGCTGGTACATGTGTCATATAGGTATAGAGACTGGAGAAACAAACTGGGCAGAAAGCCCAGTCATTCCACTGGAGTAAACAAGATAGCCATAAACCCAGCTGCCTCACTGACAGGAAGAAATTACATTAGACAGTAGATAACAGTAGAGTGGAATTTCAGATGTCCTTACTTATAGAAGAGTGTTGCTTTCTTTTTATTGCCTGTTCATGCAAATTTTCAGGAGTGGAATGCCCCAGGGAAAAATGTGTCTGGTGGGACACTTAATGATAGACCAGATGTGTCTGTCATATAGCTTGCAAATCCTTTATTCCTGCAGTTCTCCTCCTTCCCTCGTTTTATCACACTGCACTTAACTCCTTAGCATTCTTTTTAGCCCTTTTTCTGTGAAACCTTTCCAGTTTATCAACATTTTTCTAGCGATCTGGTGAGGAAACAGCCAAGGTGAAGTAGATGAGTTTCTTTCCTGCTTCATGAATCTCCTGTGTATCTATCTCCAAAATGACACTGGGTTTTTATCCTGCCATATTGCATTAGAGATATGAATGTAAATTTCTGCTCACTACTGCCTTCCACCTTTCAGCATTAGAGCACTCCCAGGTGTCTTTTCTCACACAGAGAATATTTATGATGGAATCTGTGGTTGTACTGCCTATTGTATTTCAGAATTACATTTTAAAGTGTAAATGAATAAGATGAAGAAAGGAGGGAAAGCAATATGATGTCATTATGCTTGTAATCATGTAGGTACCTGCGGTAAGCAACAATCATTTTGCATTTACTAAGGCTGGCATACTGGTCATGGAGTAACAAATAATTCATTTGAATGTGCAAGTTTTGTAAGTGTAGAAGTCCTGAGAAAAACATGAAAAAGGCTTAAATTCCCACTATAAGAAGTATAGAGGTACAAAAGTATGTATCCACCTTCCCTAGAAGTCTTCTTACTTAACTTTAGCTATCTGAAATGTATTCATCCATTTCAAACCTGATTTTCAGTCCTCGCTTTAACATCTGGGAAAGATTTCCACATTTCTAAGATGCGGGGTCGATTACTCTCTGGTTTATTCTTCATTGATTATAGAAAGAGGGTGCAGACATGAGTCATTCTTCCAAAATCAAACATCTGAAGGTTGATCTACATCTGACCTGCTTGCCCTATGCTCTTTTATGGTCACTGTAGAAAAGCAAGCCTCCTCCACAATACGGTTCATCTCATTCTTAATAGATCCCGTAGTAGATAAGATGAATCACTTTCTCCAGATATCTTTTTTTTCTTTTCTTTTTTTTCAACTATAAGAAATAGTTTGTTGTTCTGAAACAGACATCTAGAGTTTAGACATCACAAATGTGTCTAAATCAGTTTGGTTTGGTTACATGACCTCAGAGTTTTCTGCAGTGCTTATAACTTGACATAAATTTTCAGAGTGAGAGACATCTATGTCTGCTGGCATGCATAAGAATGGTACCTTGCAGTCCCTCAAGCAAATCAGCTTCAGAATCCAAGCCGCAGCATTGCTGGGAAGCTGAATTAATTAATTAAGCAGGACAGCATCGCACTGTTTGTAAGTATAATTGCACTGTTTCCAGTCAGTGTCTGACAGGCATTGTACACGTGGACAGTGTAGTTCCTGAGAATTTTTTCTTTTCAACATGTAAATCACCTGGATCATGGTGATTACATTAAGAACTGAGAGGTGTCTCAACAAAGAAGATCATCCTGAACGACCTGCCTGATGTGTCAGCTCTGCCCACCTAGACAGCAACTGCCTAGGGGGTGTGGTGAACAGTGGATGGTAAAGAGGGGTAGAGGCCACTTGGCATGACTCTGCAAGCACGAAGGAAAAACAGCCTGGAATGCGACCAGGGTGTGGGCCAGGAAGAGCTACAATGAATGAACCAGGAACATAATAAACGCCCTGGGCTAATGCTAGCTTACTGGGGGAAACACCACTGGGGACATCTCAGGCTGGAGGCAGCAGCCCAGGACATCTCCCCCTCTCCAGAGAAGGACCATGAGGTGAGAACTATCTCTCCTGCTCTCTCTCTTTCTCCATTCTCTCTCTTTTGCTCTCTCTTTTCTTTCTTTCTCTGTTTCATTTGCTTTATTCTGTCTTTAATAAATAGTCTTGTCTTGACATAGGACCTCGTTTGGGTCTTAATTTCACTCCTGGGAATGTTCAAAAATGAACTGCATTTCCTTCCCAACTTCTGGACTGAGATAGACACTTAGCATCCTTCTGAAGCAGCTTTGGTACCTTTGTTATGGAGCAAAACTACACACAGAGTTGACTTTTAAATCTGCTGCTGGAAGTGAGAAATGCACAGTTAAAAAATTAATGCATTGCACTGAAATTGGGAAGGAGGACTTCCCAATTATTCAGGCTTTCAGATTGTAGTCACTGTTATGTTATCACCATTTCAGGTGTGGGTAAGCAATAAACCACTCTGTAAGAATGTCCTGCTATTAAACCGCATACTTTATAGTGTTCAAATTCTGAGATAAAGCACATCTAAGACCTTTAAATTATTTTGCAAATTTTTCCATGTGGTTACAGTCCAATAAAGTATAGCTCATTTCTGTCCTCTCTGTGGTCATCCTCTTGGAACAATCAACTAACACATCTTTTTTAGGAAGCTCTTTTCATTTTCAGTCTTTCGTGACTCAGTTCTGTCATAATTCTACTCCACTACACATTTTTTCCTGGAGTGCTTTTAAAAATGTATTCTTTTTTTTTTTTTTTCCAAATAATAGCATGATGTCCTTCCCTTTCCAGTTTTGTCCTATCAGATTAAAATTGCACAGCATGATTGTGATGGTTTGAATCAGAACAAGTCAAACCAAATCAGCGGTTTAACCTGGCTGTTTTCCCAACACAGAGGTGAGAGAAAAGTAACATACAAAAACTTGGGATTGAGACCAAAAAAAAAAAAAAAAACTTGGGATGGAAAAAAAAAAAAAAAAACTTGGGATGGAAAAAAAAAAAAAAAAACTTGGGATGGAAAAAAAAAAAAAAAAGGGAGAGAAGAATAGAGTTTACTGATCAAAAAAATCAGATAAACATGGTACAAAATGCAGAATTCCTTAGCCTATTTGGAGAAAAAGCACGGTGCAAAGCAGCAGCAAGAAGCAACAAGCAAGCCAAAAGCCCAAGCCAGAAAACTACTCCCCCATCCCTCCTCATATTGATGCCATCCCAGCAGAAAAGACCACGTCCAAAGAACCTGGAACCCAGGAACAGCAAACAGAACAGGAAACCTCCCGTGTTGCAATCTGAACTTCAAGCCCCATAATACTTTGCTCCAATTAGCACTTTCACTTTTTGAAGCTGGCATGACTGCAGCATAGTGTGAATAACAGCAGGTTCAATTCAATCCATGACAATGTTTCAGAGGCTGGATCCAGTAATTCGTTTTCTAATGTTATCTAAATATTCCCCTACAGCCTGACTCTGCTGCAGAATGGGCATCTTTGTTTAACTGTTTCTCTTTTATGGTATCTCACCTGTAATGGTTCAATCTGACTTTCACTTTTCACCATGTTCTGAGGCTGTAAAATCATTATTGGCTTAAACGCTATTTAGTTCCTTGTGACTAATTTGTAAGATCCAACCCTGTATGTTTTCAAGGACAGAGACTGGGATGAAGCTGATGTCCTACTCCCATACCCCTGCCTATGGCTCAGTAGTTTGAGAAAAATGGAATGTTGCTGTCCCAGAGACGTGGAACTGTGCTACCTGTGACCATGAATGGAGACTGTCAGGCCAAAGAAGTGTAACAAGAAAAGAGGTGGACAGCCTATCAGGAAGAGGCTCAGGAGCCTTGCTACATGAAAAGGAGATGAGCTACCACACATTTATTCTACATCTGTATGAACTCTTGTTTAAAAAGGTTGTTATTTGTTATTCCCTGCAAACCAAAGAAATTACACAAAAGTAGCAATGTCCATTGAAATGAGCTATTTTTTGCAACTCTCAGGAGTAAAAAACCTCAGCATTTTTACAAACTCAGGCAAAATGTTAAGTCTTAAAATAGTGTATTTAAAGCTTAATTTCTCCAAAGAGGAGGAAAAAAAAGGCCAGAAAGCACTAAACTCACACCCTGCATATTTTGGAATGTACTAGAATCCAGTTCTGCCTAGTGAAAGATGCAAAACTCTGTAAATATCATGTATACGGAACATAATAAATTCAAGCATTAATTTTCTGCAGTGGAAAGAAAAGGACTTACATAATATTATTTCAATATCAAGTGTGAAGATTTTTTTGGGGAGGTTTTGTTACTCAGTATGATTCTGAACTCTTTAATCTTTTAAGGCTGTTTTCTTTGGGTCCTCTTATTTGCCTGATAAATTTATTATAGCATTATTCACTAGCAGACAAAAATGCTGTAGTAAACTTATTGTAGGCTTTTATAGCTACAATCATTCTTCTACAACATTAAAAGTAGCTGTAGTTTGTGACAATTAAAAGCTCTGCTGGACACATGTTTTTCCTTTATGGTGTTGCTGATTTCAATTCATCGCTGGTAGTTCTGCCTATCATCTCTTCTCTAGTTTCTCTTTTTCCTGTCCTCAGGCTCCACTACATCTACCTGTCTTTTCTCTTATACATGGAAGACTTTCATCTGCCAACAGTGTGGGTGAGGTTCATGAGTACAGTAGGATCTGCCTTGAGAAACTTCTTGCATTTCTAGCATCTTTTTTTGGGAGGTGACAAAATCCTTGTCCCCTTGGAACTGTCTGCATGAATTCCCTCATTCAGTAATGGTTTAGATTTAGAAAATTAATTCTGAAGGAACGTTTGGTACACCATGTATTATGAGAGCAAACAAGTATCCAGTCACTGATGAGAGAAAATAGTTTTTTATTTCTGTAAATCTACTCCCTGATCATTCTCCTGTAATCCGTGGGCAAAGCCTCCATCTGCTGTGCCTCAGAGGATGCTGTGGCCCTATAGCCTTGCTTAGAATTTACCTTGTGACTTTACCCTGGCATTGCCTAGAATAACTATTTCTGCAGGGCAGGAGCAGTTATGAGATTTTCAAGGTGTTCAGCTTTTGGCTTAGTTGCTAGCTGAGGTTAAACTACTATACAAGGACAATTCTGTGTGATGACCCACCACTTTCCAAGACCTGTATAATCAAGAGAACAGCTGATTTTACTTACACATTTGGTTACTTCTATTGGATCATACTTTTACATGTGTCTGGTTGTCTTCCTTATCCAACATAACCATGGCCAACCAAATTCATTAACCATTTACCCTGTCTTGAAATAAAATTATTGACAGCCCCCTAAGACATTTGTGAAAAGCAGTGTTTACAAACAAATTTTAAGGGTTCAAACACTAGAAATACAAAGTGTGCTATTTGGGGAAGCCATATTTTTAGACTTTTGCACTTCAAGAGTAATTCTCCATGGTAATTCATTTCTATGATCTTTTAGTACAGCAGCTCTGTGGTAAACAGAGTAACTTGTCTTCCATAAACCTTATAGCTCCTGTTCATTTATATTTTTTTAAGAGATGGAAAAGGATGGAGGGAATGTTACAGTAGTACAACTCTGTCAGAAACTCAGTAATTAGTTACAAATACTTTCTACTTTGTAGTAATCATCTGGTTCATTTTTGAGTCACTCAGACTGTCAGCAGTCATAATGTTACTAAGAGAGTCATATGTCACCACAAGAAAGGAAGGATAATCTATGTACAAACGAGCTTACCTTCTTTCTAGATAATCAGTCCAGCAATAAACACCACTGCTGTCCCCTATAAAAAACACAACGAAACAAACAGCAACCATAACAAACCTAAACAAAACCAATCCAAATCTTTAAACCAAAATGCAATTACCCCATTTATTATTCTTTCCCCTGTGATGGTTTGGGAGTCGTCTGTCCCCGTCCCCTGTCCCCCCCCAAC